>QJNY01000550.1:0-51135 GCA_004155945.1 Monosporascus sp. mg162 | reverse complement strand
AAGAAGCAGCTTAGCCATAGCTATGTCTCCTTTCTTAGCGGCCCACAAAAGCAGCGTCAGACCATTATTACCTATCGACTCGATATTGGCTCCCTTTTCAAGAAGCAGCTTGACGATGGCCTCATATCTTTTCTCAGCAGCATACCATAGCGCCGTCAGACCATTATTGCCTATCGACTCGACATTGGCTCCCTTCTCAAGAAGCAGCTTAACGATGGGCTCGTGCTTGTGCATAATAGCCCACGTAAGCGGCGTCAAACCAGAGTTGGTCTTCGAGTTGGCATCAACTTTGCCACTTTCCAGAAACAGATTGATGACAGCTGCATGTCCTTTCTGAAGGGCATATTGGAATGGCGTTGTTCCGCTATCATCTCTGGCATCGTGGTCATCAACGACGGGAAGGAATAACTTGACGATGGAATCATGCCCGTTTTCGCATGCATAATGAAGGGCTCGTCGGCCTGAGGGATCCGCTTTGTTAATGTCGACTCGCTCACTAGACAATAATAACTTCACAATCTTAACGGATCCTGTTTTAGCGGCCATGTGCAGAGGAAGCTTAGTGTAACCCATTTTCCCATAACCCTTATTGAGATCCAAGGAACTGTCGTTGATAAGCAACTCAGCGGTATTTAGGTGTCCGGAAACCATTGCTATGCTTAGACATGTGTTGTTAGCGGCATCGTGACACGATTGGGAGGCGAGGCCCCTGGAGATGAAGGCGGACAGAGCATTGTTGCAGCCGTTCTTCGCAGCAGTGCCGGCAGCGGTGACACGCTGGTTATCTCTCAGCTGCGGAGTTGCCTTGGGTTGAGAAAGTAGCAAATGAGTAAGTTCCACGTCATCTGCCAGGGCGGCTGCGTGAAGAGCTGTTCTTTTATGGCCCCGGGAACCCTGAAAATTCACGTCTGCTCCTCGTTCCAGAAGATACTGGCAGATGTGTATGTGGCCGTTTCTCGCAGCAAGATATAGTGGAGTCTCCCCTCCCGTGTTTTTCGTTGCTGTGTCGATAGGGATCCCGGCTAGGAGGCATGCTTTCACTTTAGCTAAGTCGCCCGTCGCGGCGGCTGAGCAGATGACTAGCGGTTCACTCTTCAGGGGACGAGGTGAAGCGAATTGGATGGTGGGTTGCGTCGAATGAAGCCTTTCGGTATGCCGCCTCAAATCAGACTCGGAGGGAAATCCGATTTCGTTCCCATAGCAGCCTTCTACGCAACATCTAAATGGCCGATCATGCTCAAGGAGGTGTTTGTCTCGGTCTTCCCGTCTCTCAAAGCCACGGTAAAATGACTGACACCAAGGTTTATGACATTTGTATCGGACTGAGCCGTATAATGTGAGAGTAGAACAGTGCGTCTCCGAAGCGCTTTCCTCCGTCAGCAATATCTCAATTGTGTTTCTGATAGCTCGCGCCCGAAACTCGATTTTGAAGTTATCCTCCCATTCATGCGCATCATCGGCCAGTTCTTGGAGACGGTGTTGCACCGCATCAGTAGGGCACCGGCCCGGTTCAGGTAAACTGTTGTTGGAGTTGCCATATGCCTCCATGGCTCTCGCTACCGAGTGCAGCATCTTGTTGTAAAGGTCCGTATCGATGTCTGTTGCTGTGTTTATCACTCGATGGGCATGTTTCCACCAAAAGGCCGCTGCGTAGTCCTGGAATCCATAGTAGCCCGTTATGGCGTGTTTCCTAATCTCACTGCTACTGAGTCCGAGGGTGAAAGGAAAGGATGTGAGGTAACGTGCACAGAATAATGCCATGTTAGCGTTTTCCCTTGAAATGCACAACCTTCCACTTTGGACTAGGTATCTGTGAGTTGTTTAGTGTCCGAATACTCGCTGCCTAGACTTGCAATTAAAAGACACTAAAGAAAAACTTGAACACTCACACTCTTGCTGTGTGATGTACAAGCTCTACCACATCGTCATATCCTGATTGAGCGATTTGACTGTGCTCGACCTCTACCAAGGAACCGCATAGATGCTTGCATGAATGTAACAGTTGATGGTCAGCATCGGCCGTCTCAGTGTCGATGTCGATACAAAATCTGCTTTGTATTTCCTTCCACATTAGAGAGCGTTCAGCGCAGATGACCAAACCTAGGATCGTTTTTGCCGCAAGTCTCTCTGGCTCGATAGGGTTCTCAAAAACTCGAACTACAACTCGTTCGTACCTGACGTAGTCAATAAAACACACATGCAAAATTAGGGCAGCTTGGGCACCCACGCTCCGTCGAGACCTTTTGGGAAGTGCTCTGCTTTCAGCTCTTGTTTGAAGTCGTATATCGAAACCTGGCTGAGCAGGTTGCTAAGAACAATCTTCGCATAGAGAAACATGCCTGAAGTTGGTGTCAAAAGCGTCAAGGATCATACCGAGGAACGCAGGGGTGTTAACCTTCTGCGCCTGATGTTACTCTATTCACCAGGTCTCTCTCTGCTTCTCTGCTGATTCGAAACTTCTCGCGTATCTCCGCAGATCGCCGTGTTGCATAGGACTCTATATCCTGGGTGTGTGCAGCTGCTGTTTCGAGTCGAATAGAGGGGTACGAACCGAGCCGTTTTTCTAAAACACCGTTTCGCTGACCAGATATGAACAGTCGTACGCAGCTTTTGCAGGTATGGGACTCTTTCGAGTCTGGGTCAGCCGTCAGAACGTCAAACCAGTCAATAACTTGTTCCTGTTCCTCGGCCGGATTGGCTGATGGATCTCCAACGCATTCGTCCAGGCCGTCAAGAATCACAAAGCACAATCTCTGTGACTTGAGAAGGACAGAGACTAGATCGCGAGCTGTATCCGAGGAATGGACTTTTTGCTGGTCGGCCGCCAGGCACCGCTGGTAACTTTGCTCCAGAAGGACATCGTCTTGATGAATGAGTTGGGATAGAAGTGCCAACAATAACCCGGTCAGAGTCCGCTTATCCGGCTGCATGTGGTCGAAATAGAAGTAGATAACAGAAAACTCCTGGCCCTGAGCCGAGTTGTACGATTTGAGTTGCTCCAGGTGCTCGACAACTCTGGAGGTAAGAATGGTTTTGCCTAAAAAGTTAGGCTAGTCAGCAAACCGCTCGTCAATGAGTTCGACACAAACAAAACCGCAACGGACCTGACCCAGGACTACCGTTTAGATAGAGCCTGCTATTCCGTGAAACTGTTAAATCAGCCCATGCTTTAAAGAGAGGATGGTCGAAAATCCAATCCCCGGAAGAACTGTGATAACGGCGTTCACGTCGGGCGTGCTTCAGGAAGTTCAGGTCCCTTTGACAGTCTGCTATATCAAATTTCTTCAGAACAAACTGTAATCGTCGGCTACGTTGTTCCTGTATTTTCTGTGTTCTCTCTTCCTCTTCTTCCAACTGGAGCTCCTTCATCTGTTTCGACAACGCTTCAAGCTTTTCCTCGAGAAATTTGCGGGAGTCTTGGACTTCACTGCGGAAATCTCGGATCTCACTGGTTGCGATCGTCAACTTCTCGTCCGAAATGAGTTCTCGATGACGCTTGAGACTGTTGAGAATGGGCCCGAATCTAGTCTTGAAGGTCTTCCAGGACGAATGGAACACAGTCTTCCATGCTTTGCGAAGTCAGTTTCATGCTGGTTCAGGCGATGGGTGATGGCGAGGGAAGTGCTCTTTACCTGGCCGCGAGAATACATCAAGGGCGTTCCTGTGGAAATCAAGGACATCGCAATAGTAATTTTCAAGATGCACCCTCAAGGTTGGGTGCTGCCTGAGGAAGTTGGGGAACTGTGTCAATCCTGGAAGAATCTCGACAATTTCGACGTAGGTATCGATGAGAAGCTCCAAGGTTTCGACCCAAGTACTGGCTGCCTATTTCACAAGTGATCAGCGTGTTATCTCGATGCCGGACACTCTATTTCATCTTACGAGGAGAACGAATTTGATGGGCCCCTGATTTCCGTTTAGTGCAAAGAATAAGTAATACTATTAAGTACAGCAGTTTTGTACTAACCCAGACGAATGCAACTGCATTCTCAACGTTCAGAAAGACTTCAACTACTTGACCTAATTGGGTCACTGCTTCGATAAACTTGGCTATCCTGTTCATGCTTCTCAGTCGCCTTTGAGAGCCTAGACGGACTTGAATCTCGTCAATGGCTATCTGAACGTCTTCCAGCGTGCAAAGTGCAAAATCGCGTCTCTGCTTTTCCGTGAGGTTTGCTCGAAACTTAACGAGCGCATTTTCAAAGTTGGGATCCATGGCTCCAGACTCGAAAATGCAGCGAGTATATTCAATCAAGCGCAGGGATGGTGGATATCAGATAGAATTGAGGCCGAATGCTGGAAGGGTAGCTGGGACACCTGTCAAAAGTGAGCAAGCAGCATGGCAATCCAGGATTTATCAAAGGAGGTATCACGACCCTCTCAATTAGCTAGGACCCTTTGAAGGTCAATCAGATAAATTCACTTCTTCAGAACAAATACTTCAGTATATGATGTCAGGGTCTCATAGTATTGAAGGTCATGACGGCCAGGAAACTAAAAGAATGGGAAGGTAGTACCTTTCAGGGCCTGAACGACAAACTTCTTAATGGCTTAATGGCTTATTGACAACGTGTACATCAGTACATATAATAAAACTTGGGGCTTCCAATCATTCGTATCCACGCCAGAGCCCTAACCTTGAAGCAGTTACCCCCGGGTTATGGACTTCTCTCTCCGCCGCAGGTAGATATCGCCGATCCTTCTTCATTCTAACCTTTCCCAATACCCGCAAAGCCCGTATGACAGCGAAAGTGATTGCCGTACGCCGAAATTGTTTTTGAATCGGAAGTTCCTCCATATTCCACGCCTTAGAACGACAAAAAGGGCTTCGAATTGATGGATTTATCAAAGTGCCGCCTCCTAAGCGGCTGTTGCTAACAGTCGCTTAGGAGGCGTCACTTTCGTTGATTTCTGCCGCTGATCTTAGCCATTCTAGGGACTCCGATAACTCCGGACGAAAAGATACATTGCGTTGGGTGTGCTTGACTTGTGATCCGACACCCTTCACGAAAACTACAGCTAAATGGGCTAGATTTGGTATTTAGCGTCTTGGCGAGGTATTTCGTACCCAGAATGCGGTGCCATTAAGCCACTAATTTGTGCCCCGAAGCCCGTTGTCGATCTGGCCCTCATTTCAAATGGCCTGAGGAGGCCAACATGTGTTGTTGGTCCAGTTTGTCTCGAGACGTAACGGCTGTACCCCGCAC
Source organism: Monosporascus sp. mg162 (assembly GCA_004155945.1). Taxonomy (NCBI): domain Eukaryota; kingdom Fungi; phylum Ascomycota; class Sordariomycetes; order Xylariales; genus Monosporascus; species Monosporascus sp. mg162. The sequence goes on along the minus strand of QJNY01000550.1, from coordinate 45,928 downwards.
TGTTGTGCCAAAGGGTAAAAAGGCTGGCGATTGATCGTAGTTGTACAAGTACCAATCAACTGGGCGCTTACAGCTGTACTTATGCTGGGAAGCCGTAGAGGTGGACCAGGCCCGTAATAAGAGAAGCCTCGATAATTAGGAATTGACACGGCGATGGCCAGAGAGTGGTCTGCAAGCAGCGTGAATGCCCAAGGGAAAAGCACATGGCACAGCCTCACAGTCAGGCAGTGAAGCAAGCCAGCCGGGCTAAGTACGTAAGTATCATTGCAGAAAGCACTAGCACATGGTTGCGTGTGACCTGCGTGGTGGTCTGAAGTGGAGTAGAGGCATTTTCCTGGGCAGACTTGCAACCAAGCTCTGTCAGCCACGGCAAATTCACGCAGGAGCTCAGTTTTGCAGCTCTGAACACTTAAAACCGCTAGATTAAGCCTCGGATTCATGGGGAAAGGGTTAGTAGCCCCTCGATTCAATGTCAACGAATTAGGGAGTTGACCATGTGGAAACCGGCTTTCATGGTTGTATAGTGCTTGCTTCGATAACTTAGCCCACCAGACCCGCGAACTTACAATCGCAAGTAGGTGGTTCGCTATAGGAGTCCTAGCGGTCCATGGCAGAGTCCTCTCCATCGGCGGATATGCGGCTGTCAAAACGCCTACCAGATTTCAATCCTCCAGCATGCCCTCAGAAACGGATCCGTGTGACCCCGGATCAAGGGCACATCGCGAGCCCCCATAATTCCTTAGCAAATCCCCAGCCCAAATCACAGGTGGATGTCATAAGTAGGCCAAGTAGCGACACCGAGGAGTTTTTGGGAGAGCATCAAGATGTCGATATGAGTGATGACAGCATTCAGGCACCACCTTTTGCCGACCCTAGTCTAATGGACATAGACGAAATCGTTGAAGCCAGCAGGCAGGAGATTTGCTATGGTGCAGTAAGACACTTCATCGTCCTTGAAGCAGTAGTCTCATCCGTTAAAATTAACAAACGAACAGCTCTGCGAGGCTTATGGATCACTCAGCGATTCGACTGCGGGGAAGTCGTTAGTACAAGACGGCAGGCATTTCCAGCAATTTCGTATCGTCCCCAACGAATACTCCTTTGGTCTCTTGTCAGAAAAGGATGAAGTCGTTGCAGTGCTTGACGTGGACACTTGCAAGACTCTCCAGTGCTTGCAAGGTTACCAAGGGGTCAGAGCGACCGCCGTCGTGGAAACTGTAAGGTTGGTGCAAACGCGTGTTAAGCGGAGTTCCAAAGGAGTATTTCCTCTCTCTATTAACATCTATGGCACGCAAGACGAGGCTCGAAGTGTAGGAGATAGGCTCTCCGAGATGCACGCATTCCTTCAGCACCCTTTCTTTCTGGAACCTGGGTATGAGTACGTTAATCCCCAGTATTTTCATCTTGGGGGCGAAATGAAGTGCATGACGTACCTCATCGGGCTAAGTGGGATTGAGCATCGAGCAAAACGGATATCGGATGAGGTCAGCCGTGTTTTCGATTCTCTCGATATCGTGGATCGGGATGATGCCGATACCGCCCTGGATGCGCAGCCAGATGCCATCAACACTCCTTTGAAGACGTAAGGTTTTCCTTTTGCGGACTATGTCAGTTCCTAACTTTGTCAATAGCCATCAGAAGGCAGCCCTTGCCTTCATCAAGCGGAGAGAAAATCATGATGTTTGCCAAAATGCGAATAAAAGCCTTCGTCATTTCATTGGAATCTCGTCAGTTACTCGCAAACCACAAGTCAATATTCGTGTAAATGAGATTAACAAGGGTACGATAGACCCAAAGATGATATTCCGTTCTATTCCATGGGGGGGATTCTGGCTGATGTTATGGGATTGGGCAAGACTCTATCCATGATTTCAGCTATTGTGTCCTCACTTCCACACGCCACAGAGTGTACAACGGCGGAGTATCAGAGTTCTGTCTCGCCAGCATCAGAATGCCGAAGCGGAGCGACTTTAGTTATTGTGACATCGATGCGTAAGCCCCCACCCAGCCCCACACACTCCCTTCCCTCCTTTGCATTGATTCTTACCGTTTGCAGAGGTCCTAGACGTTTGGAAGAGGGAAGTATCCATGTACGTGTATCTCCTGGGACATATAAGAGACTTTTTTACGAACATCCGCAGTCATGTTAGGCCCGGTGCCTTGAGGATCTACACATTCCACGGCTCGAGTCGTCCGAAATCAGCCAAAGGGGTCATCGATCACGATTTGGTTCTGACAACGTACGCAACCCTGTCAGCCGACTGTGATGATCTCAGGGTACTGCAGAAAGTTGAGTGGTACAGAGTTGTCTTGGACGAAGGTAAGTTCATCCATCCCTATTGGCGCAAGTCACTAGAATTATACTGACCATTCCAAACAGCTCACTGGATTCGGAACCAGGCTTCCAACCAATTTCGCGCTGCCGAAAGCCTCAATGCTGAGAGAAAGTGGTGCCTTACTGGGACTCCCATTCAAAATCGGCTAAACGACTTGGAATCTCTTTTGAAGTTTCTTCACTTTGAACCCTTTTCTCGTACTTCCATCTTCCGGAGGCACATCCTTGAACCGCTCAGCAAAGATACCCCTGACCGGGCTGTGAGCCTTAGAGCACTACTCCACACGATTTGCTTGCGTCGGAATGAGAAATATCTTAACCTACCAGAACCACTCTACGTAGATATTAGTGTCGAACTCAACGGCAAAGAGAGACAGGTGTACAACAGCATCCTGAAGAAGTGCGCGCGGGACATCGATGAGATGGTCAGCGCCCGGGCGAAAATCAAGAAATACTGCATCCTATTCGCTGCCATTATGAAAATTCGAAGGCTCTGCAACCACGGGACTTTGTTTGTCCCAGCTCAGATTTCGCATTCGGCCACGGTGCCGTCTGGCACAGATGGTGAGCCTGATTGCGACTTTTGCGGTAGCAGCGATGAAGATAAGCTGGCACTGCTCAGCAAGAACGAGTTTTGCACAGGATGCGGCAGAAGCCTGTCCAGTACGTCACAAGGACATACATCAAAGAGCCCAGGCTTAGGAAGTGGTGCATCCACCCCGTCATGTGTCGGCGATGCAAATGTCGACCAGCCTGGTCCTCAAAGCCTCTTGAGTCCCGGGCAAACGGCTAAGGGTTTAACGGCTAAGGGTTTCTCGACAAAGCTTCTAGCAGTGGTGGGAAACCTGGTAAAGTCCCCGCCAGGCTCGAAAAGGTATGGAGGCTCTCTTCTGTGAGGTGAGGCCGTACTTACAGGTTACTAGTCTCGTCTTTTCGTATTGGACATCAACTCTGAATATTTTGGAAGGTCTTTTGCGACAGCGAGGTATCCGGTTTCTACGGATCGACGGGAGAGTAACGTACAACGAGCGTCTAAAGATTCTTGCCCTCTTTTCGGAAGACCCGGATATAGCAGTCCTGTTAATGTCAATAGAGACTGGCTCCGTCGGGTGAGTGATGGCCAGGCTCAACGAAGCACGTCACAGTCCAATGTTAACTAGCCGATAGCCTCAATTTGACAGTTGCAAACTACGTACATCTTGTTGAGCCGCAGTGGAATCCATCAGTTGAGGAACAGGCTGTTGCAAGAGCCGTCCGTATAGGCCAAACTCGCCCAGTCACGGTTACACGATACATTGTGAAGAGAACAATTGAAGAGGTCTGTAATAAATCAACCAAATTTCATGGAGTCGGGAGCTGACCCTCCCTTCAGAACATCCTCAGATTGCAACAAAAGAAAAGTGCCTTAGCAAGGTTCACCTTGGACAGTGGATTGGAAGAGGAAGAGTCTGGAAAGCTAGAAGTTAGTGTCCGCCTCCTATCTTTTATACTCCCTATTATTTCTCCATTCCCTCCTCTGCATAGTTCTTTCATTATCAGACATTGGCCGTTTCAGTTAACCATTCGTGTAGGACCTCCAATTTATCCTGGACTTGAACTCGGCTTAACAAAGGGAACAAGGCAGACACCTCACTCATGCTCCCTCCCCCCTCCCCAACCCGCGCTACCATTTTCCGTACAAAATAGACAAAAATCCATATGTATAATTAAGCAAATTCGAGCAATAACGCGTTAAATGGGCCGTTAAAACCTGACGGGCCGGTGGCAAGTGTAAAGAAGGAATGTATAGCTCCCATAGAGAAGATTAATGTACGAATAGCACAACTTATTGAAAGAGGCACACTCCAATTGACAAATCGGAACACAATCGGGTCAATTTGACGGTTTGATAGGGGACATCAAAGGCCTATATACAGGAAGAAGATTGTGTCACTGAAGGCTTTGAGAATCAGCTTCGAAGCAGAGATTCCTAAAGCCGAATTGCCATCACGGAGCTTGTCGTAAGACCAGATCCCAATGCGCCCCCCCCACCCCCCAGATGTGAGTTCCGCTTAATCGAAACGATCAAGAACAATCCGAGGAGTCTCGGGAAGGTCAACCACCGTGACGTTCTCCGACTTGAAGCCAACGTCGGGCTTGTCTGCCATGTCTGTAACTCTGAAGCTGTTGGACATAGGGACAGGTTCGGTGTTAGGCAAGCGCATGTTGCACCAACCGAGGTTATACTCGATGTCCCAGCCCAGATAGCCGACGTAGGTGTTAAGCTGGTTGCGAATCTGCAACGTGCGTGTTAGTGTCTTCGTAGTCACCAGGAAGGAGCCCCGGCCATCGCGGTGTGACGCACCTGGTGGGTGTTAGGCTGGATGTTGATCAAGCCACCTGGGACATGCTTCTCGTAGAAGCCTAGAGGGCCGATCTCCGCATAAGACTCCACCCAGTTTGTTCGGGCGTAACTCGTAGGAGCACGGGAGTCGCTCCGGTAGGCATTCTGCCATACCGAAGTTCCGCTGAAAGGAGATCCGATGTCGTCCGCGCGCGCGGCGTAGTCCAAGGCATGCGAGGACTCATGAATCAGGACGTAAAGGTCCATGTAGTTATTCCCGAACCTACGCGTTCTTCAGTTAGGCTTTTTTTTCGCCCGAGGTGTCTCAGAAAGGGTAGGGCGGCTGCAGAATATACTTACATAATATTGTAGTTATAGAAGAGCCCAGCGGCGCCGTTACCCAAGTCAGGGAAGACATTGACGTGCCGGATGTATTGGCGGGTTCGAAGGGGGAGTTTTCCGAATCTCTGCTCCGGGTCAGTTCCGGAGGTCTCGGAGCTAAGTTGCCGGAGAGGCAAGGACACTCACTTCGACCATCTCCGCCTTGGTCGGCGAGCTGACACCCCTGTGCCTGCACATGATCCATGGCTCACTGCAGTCCTCGTAGAAGACGTTGAAGACCTCAATGTCGTTGGGATTGTAACCCCTCATCTGGGCTTCGCTCTTGCACGACTCGTAGATCCAACCGGCACCCCAGTTCTCGGCCGTTCCATAAGTTTGTTTCATGTGGTGGACCAGGCCGTCCGCAATCTGCCCACGAGAGAGTTCGGGGCTGATCACGGGGTGGAACTGGGAAGCGGCTAAGGCCGCTACGGACAGAAGGCTCGCAGCCGTCCTGGTGACAATCATTTTGAAGCAACTAAGGCCTGCTGACTATAACCGAGTAGAGAAAGCAGAACTAACAAACCCCTATTATGGTTATGCAGTCCGTATCACTCTCGAGGCGCGTTGACTTCGTAATTGCCTTTCGAGATCTCGGTTGCCAGATGACTGCACACTGTCCAGAACGGGCAGGGATCTGACAGAGCCTTTATACTTCTCGTCCATGACAGCCCGACTACGAGCTATTCGATTTTAGGGACCTCCATACGCGAACCCATTGTTGTACCATCAGCCTTGAGCAAGTGTTGAGACCCATCGTCCTACCAGTGGAGACGGCGCCCCGGATCGGGAAGCTCTCTGACCGAATTTGGAAGTTCGGAATCCCACGAGAGGCATATGAGATGAGCCTGAGGGAGCTAGGGCTAACTCAACCTAATCCAGTTAGTACTCGTAGAAGCTGAGCTGCCTGCCCCATGCCGTTCATAGTTTCCCTACTTTAACTTCCTTGGACGTATAAGCCTATCCGGGCAGAAGCATGAAAGGTCCGGGGAGGATGCTGTAACGTGTGTTGAAAGGTCACATAAGGTAGTGGACCAAATCTTGGTGGGACCGCTTCGCCAAGCATCTATAGAAAGACTTACTATAACGTGAAATAAACGAAGTATGTGCGCCCAGGTGACTAGAATACGTAGGCAACATGATAGTCTCTCGAAAAAGCATTGATGTTCAACTTCTCTTTCGGAATTTAGGATACAGACACAAACTATGCCAATTGACCCAGTAGGCAATTAGATGGACAGACAGCGAGAGCATCTGTCTGGTCCGCTAGAAGAACCAACTTGGAGAGATCCACTTTCATGTGGGTTGCAGAACCCGCTCGGTTACCTTGATAAGCAATGATTTTCAGGCAACGTTGAAGCTCTCGTAGCATGCTCGGTTCACCGCCCGACAGGATCGCAAGGAGCGGGGCGCCAACGAACTCCACAGTCGCTCTGGGACCCTGCATAGTAAGTGAGCTATGTAACGAGACACTACCAGAAGGCTAGATTCACTGTCTAGCACTCGGTATTCTTTAACATTTCAGTTCTATACTGAACCTAATATGATGACTCGAAACGTTCCCGCGTGCGTCGTACGAGATGGCCGCACAGGTTGGGGTTGCGCAAGGCCTTCAACTATAACACGCCCATTATGAAAGTCCGCCAGGTCGTCCACGACAATCATTACGTAAGTGTCGCTGACTAAATGGCTCTCTTTAGGGGAACAACTGGCTGTTTTTTAAGTAGGCCATCCTTGCGTCTTGAGGCGGCCGCGTATCTAGGCGCATAGTCATAAGCTCCAGCTTAATGCGCCGCTTTTAGCCAGGTCGAGGGTGCGAGACGGTTTTTTCTATCGATGCAAACCCGATACACGGCGTGGTGCTGTTTTCAAGGTAAACAAACGCGCCACGCTGCCGCAGCGATGTAGCCATCCTTGCGCGACATGGAGTCTATGTAAGTTAGACACTTTGTGAGGCTGTCTTCCAACTGTGATGATGTGATCAGTATTGGCTAAAAGAATGACGGAGCGGCGCAGGTAAAGGCACAGATGAAATTAGCAGGCGTGAAAGATTTCCTAGCGACTTGGTTGCTGAACTACTGGGGTTGTTTATGCCATTTAGATGGTATGCAGGATCGAAATCGTTCGCAGCTGTAGGAATACGTATATAACCACATAACACTTAAACTAATACAGTTCGAGAGCCCAATCTTTTGCCATAATCCAATAGCAGCTTCGCTCATAGAAATCTTCGGTCGTACGAGGCAGCCAGTGCAATGCTTGTCCAAATATGCGGCATGTACACACATTCTCCGGCGTCGTTACACTGTAATTTTCCTATTTCTCGGAGACAGTTCCCTTTCCGGGTCATTTTCGAGTATAACACGGCCAATATCGGAATCAAGGCAGCCGCAAAACCCGCACACTTAAGATGGTGAACATAGATGCGCGCCTTTTCAAAGTATAAACGAAGAGGATAGGTGCATCATGCTAAGGAGGTTCGCAACAAAATATTCTGTGTTCGTTTCCCCTTAAATCCCCAGAATAATCAAAGGCCTCCTCTACCATGGTGCCGGGATTGCGTGACGAGGATAACTACGGAGCATGGCTTAGAAATACAGGCAGTATCGAAACGATTAGGTCAGACATTCATGAGGTATATCAGATAAGGTTGATCGCGAGGTGGCACAGACTTCCTTTATTACATTATGCACACTTACCTACGACGAGGCGCCTATAACCCTTCGCAGAAGACTTCAGGGGCGTCTTTGGCGTACACAACACCGGATAGGTGAAACAACTTGCCCTCCTAGGCTCTCTAATGGATGCTGCCTCGAAGAATGTGTCAATGTGCCTCAACTGAGTAAAGGGATAGGATATTGTATAAGTTGAATTCCAAGAAAAGCTGCGCAGGGGAGCGGTGTTCCTCCTGTTTTAAATGTCTGACTAATTATACAATACAGGTATGGTCCAGCCACCCCGAGAGGAGCCTTGTATGACTCCTGACAAGTTAAGGTGCCGTCGTCCTTCCACCCTCGAGGCGCTAAGACTTCAGTTAACGAAGTCAGTGGCGAAATTACGCGGTTCCGACGAAGCCGCATCCTTGCTTGCCAGACTCGAAGGCTGCAGCCTCGGCCGAGCACACCCCAGTAGGGTTCGCGCAACACCCGGACGCGCAATCCGCGTCGCTAAGGCACCGTCCCGTGATGAACTGCGACCCGTCCCCCTTCCCAACATTCTGACCGCCAGCTTCGTCGGCAGCGCCCGCACCACCGGCGGCCGGGGCATCATCGACGACGGGGTTTGGCGCGAAGCCCCCGTCCCCGAATCCACAGCCCTGTTTCCCGGCCTGGAACTGCGCGCCGACGCCCGAGCAGATGCCGGCCCCGTTCAACGTCGCGCAACATGCGCTCGCGCAGTCCGCCGAGCTCAGACAGGCGCCCCCGATGAACTGCCCGCCGGCGCCGTTGCCAATGTTCTGGTCTCCGGCGGGATCGGGCGTAAGCTGGGGACTGGGCAGGGCCAGTACGGAGAGTGCAACTGGATAACTACTGTGAGCCGTTGTCGGAAACCCCGAAGTAACGGTTGACTTACATAAGAAGACTGCGGAAAAAGCCGATCGATGCATCTTGTTGTTGAATGTTCTTGATCTAGAGGGATATTGTACGATATGTGTTTTGATTGCGAGCTTGGGTACGAGGGAGATTGACTGACTGATGATTTGACTCGGTTGACTCGTGATCTAGGAGGTGTCATACACGAGCTTAAATACTACCGTCGTATATATAAATGCAACATACCTGTATGCTCGGCTTCTAGAACGTTGTTGGCGGTGGCGAAATGTCCAGTTTCGAAGTTTCGGGCTATGGGGCTGGGCTGCCGGATGTCTCACGGAATGGTTTGATGTGGCGCGTATAATAAAACACTTCAGATCTCCTGGGAACTTATGTATGGTATGAGATCTGCATTGCAAAGATCTTCGTATTAAGCTCGAAGTTCGATATGGATCTGACTATTATTAGCCGTTTTCGCGGGTCGGATACTCTCCATAGAGATAATTAAGTCGCATGCTAATGGGTATGACATGTCGTCCCAGCCATTCTCGCCACGGAGTGTTTATATTTATTTATAGTTCAGGTCGAATTAAACAAGGTCTGCGATGAGATGCTGCACCATACCAAGGCCACGAGGCAAACTTCTACTGCTCTCGCAGCACCTATACCCCACAAAGCCGCATGCATAGGATGGACGAAGCCTCTATTGCTTCGAGTTGGTTCCAAGCCTTGAAGCATACGAAGTAAGACGGCACAGGCCTCAACCAAGATGATTTTGCTTATCGAGACAAAAGGGGGATTGGGTTTGAAGCATCCAAGCATTAGTTTCAAGTTTTAACAGTGACCATCGCAACGTCACGTCGGTTTGGACAGTATAGTCATCTGTGAGCTTATTTTTAGCATGGTGGGGGGGGAGAGATTGTTTCATGTCCCGTATGCAGGCGCTTAAGGGGCTCTGAAACGGCACGACTCAAAACGGAAACAGGCACCCCGGCAGAGCTAAGCCCAGTCTACGAATCATGTTCTTAGTTCCGACAAACATATAAATATGTAAGGGAACCAGCTTTACGGTTACAGCCTCGCTTCATATCTTTATCCGGAATCCTCCTGGACGGACTCTGCGCGTGACGTGTACGAAGCGAGCCCGGAGGAGTTCGAAATCCGTTCTGCTAAATTCGTATAGCATACAATCTGAAGGTTTCTTACGGTATGTATACCAATGAATTCAGATGCGAAAGATGTCATAGTTAGGCTGATCGCATGGAAAGGTTGCATATAGTGTGGAAAGTGTAAATTGTCATGCTTAATCAAGGGCTCCAGAAAGCGGTGGCTAGACAGCTCTACACAGAGTGTGGGAGCCCCGGAATAACGTGATTGCGGGTGCCTATAGCGCAGATGACTAAGCAGCTACCCCTGTTCTGCGACCAAAGCTAAGCCTACAAAAATCTACTTACTATTTCAGTTTTAAAAGCTAAGCTGGTACTAAGCGATAGTTCAGGAACCCGGAGTTCAGGGTGATTTGGGCTAAGCCTAAGTTAGCTAAGCAGGCTTACTTCTGGAATCGTAAGCTCTTGTAAAAATCCTGATGCCCTCGTTTTAACGTACTGAGCTTGCGAAGGAAATGTCCGAAGGTTATTGCGGCGCCTTTTCCTTCTCTATTTTTTCTCTCTTTCCTTTTCTTCCTTTTCCATTTTTTTTCTTGTTCTTTTTCCCGCTTGGGAACCCACATGCCAGATCGGAAAGTAACTCAATGGGCAGCATGCAGCAGGTGCTTCTGGGTCTGGTAGGTCCGAATGGTGGTATATATCCATGGGTCCATTGGTTAAAAGTCCATGGGTAGGTATTCCCTCGCCCTATGGGGAAGAGTTGGGGTGGAGCCGTCTCCGCGTTGGTGTCTAAAGCAGCATTGAGGCCGACTACCGATTGTCAACTCGGTAGTCGGAGTATCCTAGGAGCCCCACTAGACCCGTTCTCCCTTTGGCATTTTGCAGATTCATGATCCTGCCCTTAGCATTTGATTGGCGGAGCGGCGTCGTCTCCAGGAGTCGGAGCCCTGCCGGGACCCCTCCGGCTGGGCCCCCCTGAATCAGCCTCGGCCGGGCCTTTTATTTCTTTGCTCGTAAGACGTTTGTACGGGACGGGCCGATGTGACGAATGCTCAGCGAGATCGGCCCTTCGAATCTTCTAGGATTTACGCCTTCGTCGCGAGGGACCTTATATCCCACCCTTTAAGACGCTGCCCGCAGCTCATCTTATTCATCCGAGTGTCTTCAGATTCATCGCTGCGCATTCAGTCCTGGAACCGTCCCGAAGCCAGCACTTTAGGGTTCTATCTTACGTCATGGCTAACCCAAGGCCTAACATTATCTTCATCATGGCTGATGACCATGCCTCCAAAGCAATCAGTTGCTATGGATCCGGTATCAACCACACTCCTCACATAGACCGGTTAGCCTCAGAGGGCATGAAATTCAACCACTGCTATGTAACAAATTCCATATGCACCCCGTCACGTGCAGCAATCTTAACCGGAACCCATAATCACGTAAACGGAGTGATGACCCTCGACGACAAGATTAACAAACACATGCCGAACGTGGCGAAACACCTCCGTAGCGGCGGGTACCGAACAGCGATGGTCGGGAAGTGGCATATGGGCGAGGGTCGGGCACACGAGCCAACTGGTTTCGATTACTGGTCTGTCCTGCCAGGCCAGGGCGATTATTGGGATCCAGAGTTCATCGAACCGGCAGGAGTGAGAGTCGAACATGGCTACGTTACCGACATCATAACCGACAAATGTCTAAATTGGATTACCCAGACCAACGAAACGGGAAAGCCATTCTTTCTCATGTGCCACCACAAGGCCCCTCACCGATCATGGGAATGCGACAACAAACATAAACATCTATACGCCGATAAGCCGATTTGTGTACCCGAGACATATAACGACGACTATAAGAACCGCGCAAAGGCTGCCAAGGTAGCCAAAATGCGTGTCGCCGAGGACATGACGTATCAGGATCTTGGGCTCGTTCAGCCTGATGGCGGTGACTGGGTGGGCGAGCGAGTAGTGCAGGAGTCTGGATCAAATCAGCGGAAGGTCCCTATAGATGCCACCAAGCTCATCGACAAGGACACCGGGGAGATCTTCGCGTTCAAAAACGGGGATGGCCTGCCCGAGTTCAAGTTTCAACGGTACATGCAGCGATACTTGCGCACTATCCAGTCGATTGACGATAACGTTGGGCGGATGCTGGACTATCTCGATCAGAACGGACTTGCAAAGAACACGATCGTGATCTACACATCGGACCAAGGTTTCTTCCTCGGCGAGCACGGCTGGTTTGACAAGCGGTTTATGTACGAGGAATCTTTCCAAATGCCCTTTTTGATCCGGTACCCGGCCGAGATCGCAAAAGGATCCCTCTGCGATGACATTATTTGCAACGTCGATTTCGCGCCGACTTTCCTCGACTTCGCTCGACTCCGGGTGCCGAACTACATGCAGGGAGTTTCCTTCCGTGAACTACTCCACGGGAAGACGCCGGCAGACTGGCAGCAAGTGGCTTACCATCGTTACTGGATGCACAACGACATCATCCACCACGCACGTGCTCATTACGGCGTGCGGAACCAAGGATATAAGCTGATCTACTGGTATAACGAAAGCCTAGGCGTCGCTGGTGCTCGGCCGGGTGCCGAAGACGAGAAGGAGTGGGAACTGTTCGATTGTCAGGAGGACCCGTTGGAACTTTTCAACGTGTATCACGACCCTAAGTACCAGCAGGTCGTCAAGGACATGACGCGGTTGCTAGAGAAGAAAATGGAGGAGATTGGCGACGAGCCTGTACACACGAGAGTGACAGAGACAAGTGATGTTCTCAGTAGTAAGTTGTAAGCTGCGTGAATATATTAGTTCTTGAAGACAGCTATACAATGGGGATTAGACAGCAAAATTTTATATGGCGATGACATGCTTAATTATAAGCATTCCTCGCATTTATGGAAGATTCAGAAAAGCCAAGCGTGTTGTATTAATTTGATGATGATGGAGAAGGTAGCCTCTTCAGTAGCTAGATTAAAAGCGTACTGTACTCTTGGTGCAGTCACATGACTCATTACGTAACCGTCCCGATCATTCTCTAGCAGCAGCAAAGTTTTACTGTAGAGGGGCCTGCATTATCTCTCGAAATTGCTCCCAAGCTAATGTGAGCTATTGGGTCCACTCTCCCGCTTCCCCAGACGGAATAGTCTTTCCCTTTCTTAAGTATCCATCGGCCCACTTTACCCAATTTTGGGATAGCTTTCGGCAATACATATAATCCGCTTGCGTTATGCTACATTAACCTGCCTTGGCCCGCATTAGCTTTGGATCAATTTCGAGAGATAATACGGGTATTTGGAGCGGCGGACGTATCCAATGCTGCATGAACTCGAAGCCAAGCAGACGCGGCACGCCATACTGACTATTATTGTGTGTCTGTGACCATTCACAACAAACCTATGAAAATCCCGGTGCTCCCGTGAGTTCCCCGCGATCTCCTCAGCTGGATCCGCTGTCTCCACCTTTCAATCTTCGCTCCAGGTTATGCCCTGTATGCCACGGGGCTATGTCGCATTACATGCAATAGTCTACATAAACCATCCCAAGTCAATTGAGCTGGGGTGATTGTAAGTTATTCCGTGAAATATTTTACTCTGTTCAGCTACTCCTCCCTGGCATTGTGGGGGCTTTTCCCCAAGTATGGGCCATGAATGCTCGTGATGCCTTCACCTCGTTACACTCACATCGCGGCGATTATAGCATAATGGATGCACCACGACAACTAAATGAAAGAGCAGATAACAAAGGTGGCTAAGGAAGGACGGTCAAGCCATCCGTGATGGAGACTTACACTGGTTGCTTTCAGCTGGGGCCCGAGACTCGGGGAACCTGTAGGCAATGCAGATGGAGAAAAGTAAGAATCGACACCCTAAAGTTAGTTAGTACATGGCTATAAACTTCGGCCACTAACAAACAACGTGCAAGGTCCGCTGTGATAGACGTGAAGGAACTTGTGGGAATTGCGAACGCCTGGCTCTAAGTTGCTCGTCTACCGTGGATGCTGCCCTCGAGAGCGGCTCAGGGGCATGGAGTAAGCCGCGACAGCTACGACGCACTCAAGCCTGCCAGTTCTGTAGAACAAGCAAAATTAAATGCTCGGGAACATCTCCCCAGTGCTCCAACTGCAGGCGCCGGGGCCTTGAGTGCGTGTACCCTGTTCCAAAGCGCTCTTTGCAGCAACCGCCATCGCAGCCACCGTCGCAGGGATGCGGAGAACCGCAACATAGTCCCGCTTCTACCCAGGGACCTGGCCCTACGATCACCAAGGAAATGATTTCACTCATTGACATCTTTTTCGAGAGAATCTATCCTTTGCCGTCGTACTCCTTTCTCCATCCGGCAACTACCAAACGGCGATTTAGAGAAGGCCGGGGGCATTACATATTGGCGCTCGCCATTTCCGCATTGACTGCCGCTCTTGACGGCGATCAAGATCCCAACCGAACCTCTGCGTGGATCCAAACTGCGGAGGAGGGAATTTGGCAGCAGCTCGCGAGCCCTTCGATACCTCGCCTCCAGGCCCTCGTCCTCATCATTCATTACCGAATGGTGACGGGGCAATTCAAGCAGGCTTTCATGCTCGTGGCGATCGCCGCGCGCTCTGCGACCGCCATGCTCCTCAACCATGAGCGACCTGATATAGACAGGATCAGTCAAGAGGTACGCCGACGTCTCGTTTGGTCTTTGAAGATCGTCGAGAGATACTTTTCAGTCGGGCTGCCCGAATTCGAGCTCTGCCCCTTAGAAGCCATATTCATCCAGCTCCCGAGCACCGAGGAGGACTTTAGCGCGGACCAACCCGGAGAGCTCGGTTCATACAGTCTCCACGTGAGACTTGAGGCCGTGCGAAGGGATATTATGAAATTGACACGATCCGTAGCCTTGTGTGATCAACCTTTTCCCATGCTGGTGGAGCTCGTTCGGAGATTTGAGGAAGATCTCCGTGAGATCGTATCCCAAATGCCCGACGGAGCCGAATTAACTGCTGTTCAAATCGCCGAGCTCCTGAAGAACCCGTGGATGCCGAGGCGGGTGCTACTCCATATGTCGTGGCATCAGGCTCATTGCGACCTGTACCGTCTATTATTACGAGGCTATCCCGAGGCTGCGCCTAAAGTCGTTTTGGATGCTCTCGATCCCGGCCACACTGCTACAGCGGAAAGTGAATGTCTGAAACATTCTACCGCGATAATCCAGACCTTAACCAACCTCAACCAACAAAGCACCAGCCGCCACCTACTGGAGTTTGATATGGCTATATGCGCATATCATGCATCGCGGCTCCTCCTCTTCATCTCGCGCTGCGGGACGAGTAAGGATCGGCCGACAGCAGAATTCGTCATCAGTCGAGTCGACCTATGTCTAGCAGCGCTCCGGAGGTTTTTCTCCTCCTCCTCACTTGTAAAGCCTATCATTGAGGAACTGCAGGCCTCGAATAGGAAGTTCCATCAGCGCAAGCTTGGGGGAAGCCCCCCGTCATCGCCTCACCCCTCACCCTCGCGAGGGGACGGCCAGCGGAAACTATCGATGGCCGCAAGAACCAGGCAAAGATTAGCGATTCATAGCCTTCTCCGGCAAGCCGAGTTTTCGGACGGCGAAGAACATGAGCAAGCGACGCCAGTCCACGATGCTCGGCTTGTCTCGCAAACAACGCCTGCCATCTTGTCCGACTATTCATCGGTGGGTGTGCCACCTAAAGACCCGGTGCCTTATTCGACCCAGGAATCTGCAAATTCACCCTCGTCAATTCCTATACTCACCGCTGTTCCTAATGACTGGGATAGTGGGACGGATTTGTCGCCGGCTTCAGAAGAAATGCAATTCCCCCTTTTGCCATGGCTCGGCCGGCAGGGCGAAGACACCGTATTTGATGACCTTCTGTCGAGTGACGTTTTCAACAATTTTAACAGCCCGTATGTGTAGCCTACGGTGAATTGAGTCAATGTCCTCGGGATCCTGTGTCGGTGCATTGTTGATTCCCTTTGCATAACTTAACCCATGTTTATTGTCCTGGCAACCCTAGCCAGATCATTCACACGTCGGCTAGGTGCTAATAATTTGTTATTTCCATTCCGGCCAAGCGGTCACCCTCGATATAAGTGACGGAGGTTCCCCTGCTAACTCTTCATCATCAGTCTGGCCATCACCCCAGATCAACCCCTTTAACTTTCCGACTTTGGCGCCTTACCAACGACCGTCTCATCGCTAGCCTAGCACGCATAAAACATTTCACCCACCACAAGTACTCCCTTCACTCAGCATTCGGGAAGTTTAAAATTAACCCGCGCCAATGTTTGTAAGTCCAAATTTTGTGTCGTACATATGCACATGTTCACGTATGCGAAAGGGTAGGGGGCGGGTCATACCATTCGAAAATTCTGTATTACTACTACTTAATAGACATTACCATTCAAAGTCGAAGATCTCAAGCTCGGCTAAAAAGTTAAAGTGACATTCAAGCGTTGGAGATCTTCATCTCTGGAGCTATTTCCAACCCAGAAGGTGTAATTTCCCCCTTGCGAGTGCCACTTGCCATTGACATAGTAGCTGAGCTCCCCGTAGGGCACCGTTAGAGTCACCTCCTTGGACTCGCCGGCAGACACCTCGACCTTCTGGAACCGAATGAGCCTCATCACCGGGAACTCGATGATGCTGTAGTCGGGCCGGTAGTACAGCTGGAGGACCTCCTTGCCGCCCATGTTGCCCGTGTTTTTCAACGCCACGGTGACGGACACGTTCTTGCGGCCGACATCCACGGTGGGCGGCGCTATCTCGAACGAGGTGTAGCTCAGGCCGAACCCGAACCGCATCGGCACGTACCGGCTCCCCTGCGGCCAGTGCCAGTCGTACAGATTGGCGGGGCCGAAGCCGCCGGCGTCGTCGGAGGCCAGGTAGTCGTACGCGACAGGGAACTGCCCGTTGGCCTCGGGCATCGACATGGTCAGCTTGCCGCTGGGGTTCACGTGGCCGAAGAGGATCTCGACCAGCGCGTCGCCGGTGAACTCGCCGCTCAGGAAGGCGTGGATGATGGCGCCCGACCGCTTGGTCGACTCGTTCAACACGAAGACCTGCCCGCCGTTCATCACGAGCACGGTGGGGACCCCGGCGTCGAGCACCGCGTCGAGGAGCTCCTGCTGCAGCCCAGGGAAGCCCAGGTCGGCGTGCGCGTATCCCTCGCCGTCGGTCCGCTCGTTGTTGAACGTTGCGGGGTCAAATGACCCCCACCCCGACCCGAGCACCACGACCGCCAGGCCCGCCTCCTTTGCCGCTGCTACCGCTGGCTCGATGCCTGAGGTGTCGTTGTTTGGGAGGTAGCTGGTAACGCCGGGCTCGTAGAGCACATTCTCCTCGCCGAGCACCTTCTCGAGGCTCCGGCGCAGTGAATCGCCATAGGCGGGATCGGTGGCGTTGCAGGCCGCGTACATGCCGGCGTTGACCATGTCCGCATAAAAGCCGATGACCGCAACCTTCCCGATGGTGCTTCGGTCGAGCGGCAACAGCCCGTCGTTTTGTAGCAGCACGATGGACTCCCGTGTCATGTTGCGGTTGATCTCAAGGTGACGCTCGTTCCTCAGCGTCTTTTTCATCCCTTCGATCGAGGGTAGTGGCTTATCGAAGGCGCCTGTCGCAAACTTGATCTGTAGGATTGCTCTCACCGATTCGTTGATCAGCTTAGCGATCTCTCCGTCATCGATGGCGTCGATGAGGGAAGTGAAGAAACCTGCACCCGCAGGACTGAGTTCGTGGTTTAGTCCAGCACGGAGGGCCTTTATCGCCGCGTCTTCTCTAGATGAGGCGACCTTAGATTCGGTATAGAGGTACTCGATGGAGTTCGCATCGGACATGACCAATCCTTTAAAGCCCATGATCCCTCGGAGAACATCATGAACCATGTACTTATTGAAGGACATGGGGACGCCGTCGACCGACGAGTAGGACACCATTAATGACAGGGGGTCGGCCTCCTCTATTGCCTTGACGTATGGTATTCCTAAATCGTTCATAATGTGGTTGATACCACCAGCCATACTGGCGCGGTTTACGCCGCCGCTGCCTTGACCATAAACAAAGTGTTTTATAGTCGTTGCAATCTTGACAAACCCGTGCTCGTCCTTTTCTTGCATAGTCTTGATGTATCGTATGCCATATTCCGACGTCAAATAAACATCTTCCCCGTACCTATAAAGCCCCATAAGTCAGCCGGGTTATACAAAGTCCGAAGTGGAGGACCAAACATTTCATTATTACGTCCATTTCGAGGATCTCTCGCAATGTCGACCTCCGGCGACAACACCCATGTTATACCCAGGGCCAAGTTCTCATCCCTGGTAGCTGCAATGACCTGCTCAAATAAATCCAAGTTCCATGAACAACTCATTGTGATGGTACCGGGGAATAGAGTACCGCCCGAGACCCAAATACCGTTCACGGAGTCTGCAATGGTGATGTACGGGATGCCGAGCCTCGTATTATTGATCTGCTCAGCCCGCAGTTGGTTCACAACAGGCAGGACGCTTTCAGCGTAGTTAAACTGTGGACCGAGGCCTTCCATAAAATTAGCTCTCTTCTCTTTAATCAGGTGCCAATGCCTTTTCAAACATACCAATGTTACCATTCTGAGTTTCTCTGATCTCCTCGAAGCTTGTCCGGTTGAACGACGGCTGGCCGTTGACTCTACTCATAGCCCTTCGAATCCCACCTAGCTGTCCAACCCGCTCCTCCCATGTCGTGCGACCGAGGAGATCTGCTGCACGCTCTGAGGGTGACAAGGAAGGGTCCAGATAGGGGAGTTGACCCTGACGCGCTTGCAAGGCGACTCCGGCTGCAGCGCCCGGCATCAAAGCCAGGATCGCAGAGATAATTTTTTGTCCGAGCATCTTTGCAGGTTAAACCTGAAAAGCTACGGGATTAGAGAAACAGAAGGGTAGAAGCCTGGAGAAAGACTCCGTAGCAATCACGCCGAACTCTTCGGGGCTTACTCATTTTATACAAGAGCCGCCTTGATTTGAGCGTGCCATCCCTTTTCAAGAAGAGTCAAGCTGAAAGCCCTCCCTTTGTTGGTAAGACACCAGGGCGTGATCCTATTGCGTGATGTTTACGATACAAAACCTCCCCGCAGCAAGGGTAAGCTATCTTGGATGGCTCCGATTCGCGAATCGATGTGGGCCACATCCGGTTTCCCAAGAACCGTGCAGGAACACGACCGTCGTTTCCGGGATTTGACATGAAAATTAATAAGCGATCAGGGTTCGAAGCAACTCACCCGAAGCCCACCGGTTGCGCAAACCCAACCCACCTATTTAACCTTTCCCAACATAAATACCTATCTATTTAAAGACATCGTAAATGGACATATTGTCCGTATTTAATAAATTATGGCATTGTATATAAAGATATATGACTGTTAATATGTACCAACTACTTCGCTTACTGGAAGCCTTACCCGGCTTACCCAGGGCACGAACCAAGATCAAGGTACATAACTTTACATGCAAAATATTAATAAAATGATGTACCTTTCGACACCTACGGGCGTCCGCCGGTTCCCATCCATTTAATTTCGGGTGGAAGTGGGTGGACGCCCATCCACTCCACAGGGATGGTTGGTTGCGTGGATTGCGCTACTTCGACCCCTGTGAGTGATTAGCCGAGTCGTAGCGCTGAATCGGATGTCGGTCGGGACTCAAAAAAGGAATAGCTCGGTGCCATGGTATAGTCTATCCTCTTAGGGAGAGACCTATGTACATTGGACTTGTGTCGAGGCTACGTCTGGGGTGCAGAGACCCGTACCCAGTCAGACTTGGGGAAATGGTGATTACGATCGTTGTTCCGACTCATTGGTAGGCTCAGATCTACGGTACGCAAGGGTATTATCTGTTAGTTGCCTCCACTATCTGGTATCAAAGGCTAGAGTGTGAATAATCGGACGTTAATACCGTTTTGCCAATGCTTACCGCTCTTGCCAGATTTTGGGCGGGATTGATAATGTCATGCCTTCTACAACTCATATGGGCGTTTGCTTCGTAACCATTCATGGCAGGTAGTGGGCAAGTGGAAGCAACTAACAGAAAATACCCCTGCGTACAGTGAGGGGCCAAATTAATCCGAGCGTTGCTATTCGGGCTATATTGATTTTTCTAAACGGGCTATGACCCACCTATAACAGCTGTCGCCCCACAAATGTTTCCAATTGTACATGCCCTGCCACCCCTTATCAATTGGACTCAAAAACACATATAAAACAACGGTTAATTAAAGATATTGTTATATTACAACCCTAACCAGCAAGTGTTGGCAAAATGAAGGTTATGTCGGACTTTACGCAATGGCAATAATGATAGGAAATGCGAAATCATAAAACGCAGGTGTGTTTAGGGCGTTTTATCATAAGTGGTGAACTAGAAAGTACCGGGGATACGACCGCATGGCAAGCAGCTGGCAGGGTGGGGCTATAGCCCGTCTAGGAAAAGTAATATAGCCCGAATAGCAACGCTCATTAATCCGGTCCACTCCCACAACTTTTAGCAACGCTAATATTCATCAACAACTTCAATTATACGTATTTCAATCAAATAAAATCGTAAAATAAACGGGATTTAGTACTGTGTTCGCCTGCTTTTAGGCTTCAAAACCGTGTATACCAACCTCTAGCCTTCTTAACTGTGACGGCTATGGGCTTAACCAACTTTTAAACCTAGTCGTACGGTTATGTTGGCAGTGGTATCGTGGGAATCTGAACAATAAGGCGATAGTCACATCTGGTTATAGCAAATATAGATCTAGGTAACCAAGTTGTAATTGCAAGTTGGTTTTATCTAGCTTAAATTATAGGAAATAATAAATGTATATATATTAATCCTAGCTTAAAGTGCTTAAGCGGCTTAAACCCTTAAGCCCGTTAAGCCCTTTAAGCCGGCCCTTACTAACTTAAGGGGCTTAAAGCGCCAAGTACCTTAAAACCTTTAAGCCAATTATATAATTTATAACCCATATCGGAAATATATCCCATAACCTCCGACCGTCCGTTAATCGAACCAAAGCCTTTAGCCATAATACGATCTTCCCCCTTCCAAGATCTTTGCCCTTAAAGATTAATTTATTTATCGCATTTATTTAATAAGTAATTTCCCCTTTTTTATATCATTCTTTATTATTTAACCGCTATATTAAGTCGTATCGAAAAATAAAGATTTCGCAAACGTAATAACGCTTTAATTCTGTCAAAACAAATTAGTTTTTTTAGTTCTAATATATCTTCCAATATTTCCTATTCCCGTTGCAAATCCAAATTAAAAATTTACAAAATGCATCCTAATTTTGGGAAATGCTTTTATTACGTTAAACATAGTAATTTTTGCAATTTATTTAATCCTTTAGTTTTTGAATACTAACGGCTTTTAAATAAGAAAAAACGATTAAAACGGAAAGAAAAATAAGCGTAAAAGGCCTTTTGTTCCGCCGTTAATAAAATCGATCGCCTTTAAAAACTGCGCAAAGTTTTGCGTTGCCGCAGGGTCGAAATGCTACGTCGGGATATTCAAGATATAAAAGTAATAAAAGAGTTCGAACGTTTAAAACGAAAGCAACAGCAACTAAAAGGTAAGGTTGCGTTTACGTAAACTTCCTTACCCGCCGATTGGCCTCCTTTTGGTAACTTAAACTAAAGTATTTTTAATTTTGGCGCTTCCGGCGTTACTGATGAAATTTTTTTAAAAGGCGCTAAGCATTCGTAAGGTTTTTCGTAAGTTCCCAGGTATTTTCGGAGTTTAAGTAATTTTTTTATTTAACTAGGTATTAGATAAATCCATTTTTTTTGTATACATCCAGTATTTTTTTTACTTCGTAAATTAATACATTCTTTATAATTTCTTCGTCCTGTTCCGTACTGATTTAAATTATATCTGCTGCTGATTCTAATAAGGAAATATAAAAGATTAGATAAAGCTTAACTTTCGACGGTAGCTCCAATTTATAGTTATTTTTTGAGATTTTCTTAACGATTTTGTATAAGCCGATATATTTGAAATCGAGTTTTTTGTTTGGCTTTTTGGTTTAGATATTTTTAGTAGTTAGGTAAATTATTTTCCCTTTCGAAAAGGTTAGTTCTTTTAATTTTTTTTGGTTATAATATCTGTTTATCTGGTTACGTACGAAATTAAGCTTTGATTTTATTTCTGCGTACAGTTGTTTTAGCTGTTTTGATATAAAAATTGCTTTAACGTTAGCTAATTTATCTTTATATAAATCTCGGTAAACTTTAAGTGTAAATCCAAAATTGACAGTTACTGGCGTTATTTTAATGCTTTCGTAATAGCTAATATTATAAGTTAACTATGCAACTAGTAACTTTTCGACCTAGTTATTTTGTTCGTAATTAATATAATATCGTAAATACGTATTTAACGTTTAATTAGTTTTTTCCGTTTGTCCGTTTATTTAGGGTTTAAATACGTTAAATAATTTATAATTTAATTTAATTAAATTATTAGTTTTTGTCAGAATTTCGAAATAAAAGTGGTACCTTTATCCGAAATAATTTCCGTTAAAAATTTGTAAGTACCTAAAATATGTTTAAGGAAAATGTATGCGAATTATTTTATATCGGTATCCTTATTATAGAGTAAGAAATAATAAAATTTCGTAAATCGATTAACGATTACGAAAATACTGTCGTAATATATTTCTGTAGCTAAATTTTTTTATAAAGGAAGTTTGGTAATAAAGTTGAATATAATCGAATCTTATGGTCGTTTAGCAACTGGTAAAGGTTATAGTTTTCTGTAAGGCTTATATCGTCGTACCTTTGTTCTAGCGCAGATATCGCATTATCGTAATACCCTCTGGACTATAATTTTTATCTTAAGAAAGTAATATGTCCGTTGTAAACGTTCTAAAGTTTTGTAGATCCTTAGGTATTTATGTATTAGGTATTTATGTATATTTCGTATTAGGTCCTTTTGTAAATCCTCGGGCACCTATATTTTATCTGTTTGGTACTTTGCTAGTTAATTAGCATTATATTATTAAATACGTTAATGTATATTAGTTAATATCGCTCGTATTGCAGCAATTAGTCACTATTTTAAGTATTTTTCGAGTGTAATATCGAAAATTGTTTACTATACTTTAACCTTAGGTTTTTCCAAATCAAGTCGTTTACTAAATGCGTTTGCTTTGCCATTTTTTGATCCTTTTCGATGGATAATAACGTAATCGAATTTAAAAAGGTTTTTTACATAACGCAATTATTTTCCGATAAGTTTTCGCGTCGTGGAAAAATAGGTAATATTTTTGTAATCCGTATATATTTTAATTTAATATATATTACTTTTAAGATAATGTTTAAATTCCTTAATGGCGTTAACGATAATTAAGAATTCCTTATCGTAAATGGGATAATTTAATTCTACTCCGTATAACTTATAGAAATAAAACGTAATCGGGTAAAGTTTTCCTTAATCGTTTCGATATCCAACCACAGCTTTTAAGGCGTAATCCGAAATATCGGTTTTTAGCTTAACTGGTCGCTTTAGGTCGTACATAATTAATACTGTTTCACTAATAAGGGCGTTTTTAATTTGCTGGAAAGCTATTTTTTCTTGTGGAATTCTTCTAAACAGTTTATCTTTTTTGGTAAGTTCCGTTAATAGCATAGTGAATTGGGACGGAGAGACTCAGTTCCGATCAAAGCATCTTTGATAAGCGGGTCACGATAAAATAATCGAGTGCAGCGGTAATAAAGGTAAACAAAAACACTGTATTTGGGTTCGGGTTAAACCAGATTCTGGAATAGAAATGAATGCTAGTGATAAATAAACGATAATCAGTTGATGAAGAGGTTTCGGGGTTGCGCCCGACGAAAAAGCTCCTAGAAATACATATGTGGAGCTGTTTAACTGATTAGCCAAGCTATGCCCCCTAGCCCGGCACCCTACACTATTTTAACCTTTTTTTTTCGAGATAAGATTATCCTTAATTTATTTTAAGAAATAAATAAAAACATAACGTAATTAACTTCCAACGCTATAAACCATACATAAAACCTATTAATTAATCTAATTAACGTTTGCGTAGTTTATCCTCCATTATTTTTAACTTAGGACTACGTCCTTAACGTTTGGCCAAATCCTTTCGCTGCTTGGCCTTTTTCTGCTCCTTTTAAGCCTTGTTTTCTAGTTTTTCTGTACTAATCAAAGATTTGTACTTAGCCCAACCTGGCTATCCTTGTAGGAAGTATGGTTCTGGTCTTTGTCCGGCATCCTCGAATATATCTTTTACTTACTTATACGGCGTAATATATTGATTTTGTACCATTACTATTACTTTTTGATCACTAACCTTCGGTCGAAGCTTGTACTTTATTTCGAATGGTAGTCTTGTAGGTATTAAATTAGGTTGTATAGCTCTAAATGCCGATAAGCCAGTCTAAATTAATAAGGAAGGGGGTATTAATATCGGATATGGTCGTGCAGATAACTGTTAAAATTAATCAGGACGTTACTTTTATTAACGTCGTTTACTATAAAATAATCGGGCAAATTAATTAAAGTTTGGTTTATCGTTATCTTTTTTAATTAATGGAAACGAAAGATTTCCAGACCAATTTCCTACGTTTCTCTTAACGTTTTCCGTTTTTGGTTTTAGGCCCAAAAATTCTTTAATCATGTCGGTAATTCTGTTCTTTATTCGATATTCGCCAAATCCTTTCGTTTCGGTTATGATTTAATTTCTCCATTTTGCAAGGTCGCAGCAAATAATGTAAAAGATATAAGCAATCCATAATCCGCAAGTATAATATTTGGTTTAGGTAAATATTTTAACGATTATTATACGAGCAAGCGGATTATTTAATCCTGATTTTCTCTACGCTTTTCGGTATAACTAAAATAACAACTGGGTACGATTTTCGGTAGCATAAATATCGAATATTAACAGCAAACGCTTTAATCGGTCGTACAATATATTAATCTAATGCCTTATTAAACCTTTAATAGTTAGAACTTTAATTTAAACGATAAATTACACATATTTCGGATTATTAATATTAATCGCCTTTTAGGTTTTACTAAAAATTAATCTAAACTTGCTATATAAGATTATTCGTCCAGCTTTTGGGATGACGGCGATGATTTTTAAAAATGCATCCTAGGCGATTATCTAAATAAGGGCAGTAACATTCGCAAAACGTAAGTAAGTTTTATCTTAAACGATTATAAGGGTTTGCCATAAAAATCCAGCCACTTCGTTATACTACGGTTCTGTTAACCAATATAATAATGGGTTAATATTTTTCCATAAACGCTAACTATTAATATCCCTTAGGTATATAAGGATAAGCCGATTAAAACGAATTTAAGGTACAACTTTTTTTAAGAAATAAGGGGTAAAATTATTGTTATACATTTTTCTAAAGAATTATACCATGTTATCGTTTTCCTATACGGGTATATTAGCTAATCGTATAAGCTTTCCAAAATCCGAAGTATTCAACTTTTTGGACCATAACATAATAACTAAAGGTATACTAATTAATATACTTAAGTATGGTATTAAGTAACTCGGAAATAATACTAACAGTTGGAAATAATATATAATATATATATATAAGTATATTAATATAAATATAAGTACTTTGCAGGTATTAAAGTGTAATTATTATATAAATGCAAAATTCGCCAAAATCTACCAATAACTTGTACGTTTAATTAATTAAGTACATTTAAGACCTATATACCGAATTTTTGCAGATAAAACGTATGCGCCGAGAAAATCCCAAAAAAATTCATCCGAAGTTATATAGGTAAATGCCCTCGTCGTTGCTCTCTTTAAATCAAATATGTATATTCGTTTTTCGCACCTATACTTCTTTTATATCTTTTTTGCAACACTATTCCAACTTTTCTCTTTAAACTTAATACATATCTAAACATATATACAATCATCTTTATTACACCGATTAATACCATTATAAGCTTTCGTTAACCATCAAATCCACGTAATTCCCAAGGTTTTCGTAGAAGTACAAACCCAGGTAATCTTATTCCTGCTATAAAAAAATCATTTATTAAAAAAAAGTTTAATCCAGGTAACAAACCTTTAAATCCTAATACTAAAAAGCTTGTCGACCTTAAGGTTAAAGTTAATATTAAAAAGCTAAACCAAATCTTTAATTATCGTCGTAAAATCTTGGCGGTATCAAACTCGTCTATATTTTCCAAATTATTAACCCGTTATATCGATAAGCTTTTAAACAATATTCGGGATTTAAAACCTTTATATAATCTTAATAATATTTGCAAATTACAAAACCCTATATATCGTCAAATACCCATTTTTAACCTTACCCCCATCTTCCAGTACAAATTCCGTAATATAAGCCCTAATCAAAATACTTTATTATTAGAAATACCGGTTATAAATAATCCACTACTTCCAAAACCTTGGCCGATACGACATATACTACCATTAACAAAGGTAGCTAAAATACTTCCAAAAGCTAATTTAATCCTTGGTATCGTTAAACAAACAGTCGGTGGTCGGCGATCAGTAACGCCTATACCTATTCCCATTAACCTGCCGATACCCAATAACAGTTCATTCGCCAGGTCTTCATCAACGGCTTCAACAATCCCAGCACGTCGGGCAAGTCCTTAGGTTACCGATCGGGTCCTTGGGCTATTTATTAATATCGGAACGTTACGCCTTCGTCGTATTTATCTCGATAATAATTAAAACGTAGCTAAATTTTAGAATAAAAATAATATTATACATTACGTTATATTTAAACATATCAAGGTAAGTACTTGGTTTTTTCCGTAACATCGTTAATAAAATCCGTTAATTAATATAAATATTCGGGGTTATATTTATTAGCGTTATTAGTAATCCAGTTACAAGTTAGTACTTGCAATAACAAATCGAAAGTAAAAACTTTTAAGCGGCCGCAAATACCTAATCTAATATAATTAAGTATTTCCAGTTAATAAAAAACTTAATAGCTTATCCAGTATACGTCGAAATCTATCGGATAAATCTTTTAAATTATTTCATAGTTATTTTTGCTAAAAATCCCAAATACGTTACTAGTTTGTTTATTTAAGTATTCGATATATTTAACTTAGTACTTTATAAACTTTGCGAAAAACGATATATAATATCGGAATATTTTAATTAATGCAAAATGTACTTATTCTTTAAATATTAGTCGATTCCTGGCTTTTTTAACGGGGCTTATAATAATTATATCAAATTTATCGAAAGATATAATTATACTTTCCGGAACGAACGGTTTAAAGCATTAAAAGCTAGCTTTTTACAATCGTTACGAATTAAAGAAAGTATTCGTACAAATACTTGTTCTATTATTAAAACATACGATAAGGATTAGCTTTAAAATAAGGTAAAGAAATATATTATTAATTCCCGGTTCCGGGCGAATATAACGGAACGCATTAATCATAAATAAAACATAATAATTATCGTATAAGGTATCGATAAGCGGGACGGTAAGGGAATTTAAGGGAATTTATAAAAGCTTATAAAAGCTTAAAGGAATTTAAAAAAACCATTATACTTTAGTTTTTCCCAATTAATCGCGTTAATTTCCTCTCTTCTCCTAATCGTATCGTTTTTATCGTATCGCTATCGTTTACAACTGCATAACCTTTAAATCGGCTACTTGGTATTTATATTTTAATATTTATTTTTACAAGTTTTAAAGTTTTAAGCTATTAATCTTTTAATAACTCGATATTCGTAACATCCGAAATATTTAATATCGTATCGTCGCTTTAATCAACAAGTAATCTCGTTTAATCGTCTTTTTATAAGTTAATCGGCTTTTAATATTCTTTCTTATTTATCATAAATTGCTTTAATTTATTAATAAGAAAAATACCCTATAATTTCGTCCCATTAATTTCTTTTAAATAGTAAATACCTAAACTAATAATGTTATTAATTAAATACGGGCTAATTTAACGGTATTTCAATTTTATATCTTTAAATATATTTATATATCGTAACGTATTATATAATAATATTAAGTCGTCCGTTTTTAAAAGTTTATTTTTTATCTTATTCTTATCTTTCTTATTCGCTAATTTAGCTACTTTACGGCGTTACTTAGCGATTATTTTGGTAACGTTAATTACATTTTCAGCTTTTCTTTTTAAAAACCGAATTCTTTATATAATTAAATTTTTTTTCGGAATATCTGGGTTTCAAATTATAATTCTCCATATCGGCAGGATTATTTCGATCGGTAAAAGCGTTTTTTATCTGTATAGCAATTCATAAAGGCTAAGGCTATAACTTTTTATAATGGTATTGTCGGCGAAGACCATCTTTTCCTAATTCCATTCGTCGCTTTCATTAAGGCTTTAACGATCGGAACGTATCCTTTTTCGACCAAGCCTTGTCGCCAGGCTGCATACGCGGCACCAATTTCCTCTTAATCCTTAATACGTTACAAGCTTTAATAACCTTACCTTATTCTTTAAGCTTCCGTTAATCTTAATCTTAATCGGAATACCATATCGATAAAAGACGTACTTATTTAAAAACTTCTT
Organism: Monosporascus sp. mg162; assembly: GCA_004155945.1. NCBI lineage: Eukaryota > Fungi > Ascomycota > Sordariomycetes > Xylariales > Monosporascus > Monosporascus sp. mg162. Next base: position 17,679 of record QJNY01000550.1, on the reverse strand, counting down.
AATCGCTGCTAACGTAACTAATCGCAGGGCTTTAACTTCCAAATAATCGGACAATTTGCACCTAATTTCGACCGTAACTTTACAACTATCGTTATTAGACATAAACTGAACATCGATCATTTAAATAACAGCTATGTTAATCGGCTGCAAAAATCTATGGCCTTCTTCGAAACGTCGATCGGCTGCTTTCTAGCACTTGATATACGTAAGCACTGCCTTCCGAATATGGCCAAATATGCCACGTTAATAATATAAAGCTATTATACGACGATAAATCGAATCTCGCCCTTTATAACCACAATCTTTATAACATTACCTAATTATTACAAATCGCTTTTATTCGGTATTAACCATTTGCCGGCTGCCGTACCTTTTATTTACCTTATGCCAAAGAATACCGTCTTAAATAAAGTAATTCAACGTTTCGGATTTAAAAGCATTTCGCTTCCTCCTTAAAACATTATCGAACCGATTAAAAAAATCCAGTATCGTTAAAAACCTAACGTACTTTTGCAACTTCTTAAACCAATTTCCAATAAAAGGTCCTTATCGCCGATCCGTATTAATAGATGTAAAAGTTATGCCAGTCAAAATGAAATTAAGCCGAATAACATTAAGCTAGATATTAATAAAGTCATCGACTTCTTCCTTCCATTAATCGTCCAGCGCGTTAAAGGCTCCAGGTAGCTTTCGGAATAAGCCTTCCGCTGCTATATTTTTTTTTTCTTGCCGGAAATATGTTTAATTTCGAAATCGAACATCTTTATCCAGGCGACTTAACGAATAATTATAGCACCAGGTAAAAAGCTTAAGGAATTATTAATCTGGGCTACCAGCTGTTACGAACCAGAGGTTCTCCAAGATGAGAATGCTCCTCTAGGACTAGCGCGGACGAGCTCCGGATAAACTACGGAGCTGGCCAAGACCTTGGTGATTTAATGTGATCTAGTTGATCTAGGACGAATAAGGTAAATCACGGTAGATCACATAAATCAAAAGCACACTTACCAAAAGATAAAAGGATATATAACGAACGGTTTTCTTATATAGATAGTACCCAGATAAATTCGTTCTTTAGTTATTAATTTAAGTTTTTAATTAAAGGCATCGTTTTTCGATTAAAGGAAAAGTCCGTAAATCTTTTTAGCGAATAAACTTTTGAATTATTCTTCGCCCTATTATTACCTGCAAATTAAAAACCCCTTTCGGATACTGCTTATACCTTTAAATAGTCGTATAATAAGTTCGTTACATTTTGATAACTTCCTAATTAATAGCCGACGAATAGTTTAAGGCCCAGTTAAGTACAAACTTTCCTAAACCTAGTAAAAACGATATTATAAAACGGCATTCAGAAAATAAACGACATATCCGATCGCCATTATTAGCTAGTAAGGGATTAATATTTGAATAAAATATCTTATCCCTTATTAAAAAAGTCCTTTTTTTAATTCTTTTAATCGACAACATGGCCCCCCCTACTATTCGGTTTTAAGGAAAACCTTTTTCTTTTCTGTAATAATTTTTCCCGGCTCCTAAAAAAACCATTAAAGTCCAGAAAAACGAACCGGAAAAAGAAGAAAAAAAATCCGACAGCCCGAAAAGTAAGGAAAAAGAACTTACGATTAACAACAAGCTGCGTATTTTAATAACTAAACTTCAAGCGATAAAAAGGGAAAATACCAGATTCGTTCGACAGTAAAGATTTTCGACATTATCTTTATTTAACGCGAATTAATCCCGCGAAAATACAGTTCCACCCCTTACTTATCATGGAATACCAAAGGTTAAAAGTTATAAGCCAACCCCCCCAAAACCCTACGACGGTACCACGGATATAAAAGGATTCTTGGTCCAGGCCAAACTTTACCTTAAGTTTTATGAAAATTCTTTAACGGAAAATTATTAAAAGGTAATAGTTATTTTTCAGCTATTTACTAAAAAAGTTTTCTTATAATCCGAACTTATTATAAACGATTACCTTATAAACTACCTTAACCAATTTTCCGACCTGATTAATTATGTTTTCGGCAATTATAAACATTTTAAGGAAAAAATGCGAACTTTATTTAGAGATTCCGACAAAGAATAATATGCGGTCGAACAATTGCACCTTTTCCAGCAAACCAAGTTAATAACCGAATATGCGACTAAATTTAATCGCCTTACATTAATTTTTAATCTTTTAAAAAACGTACTGTTTTATCCCTTTTATAACGGCTTAAAATTACAAGTTAAAGATAAAATATACAGAATGCCCAAAACTAGCCCTTTCCAGGATTATATTAACAAAACTATTATTACCGATCGACGTACCTTTAAAAAGTATTTAAAAAAAAAAAAATCCGATAGAAAAAAGGACGATCGAAGCTTTAGCAGCAAGTCCCAAAAAAGCAAAAATAAGGACAGGACTTAAAAGGAAGCGAATATCACTTTAAGAAAGCCTAAAAAGGACAAATCGAATGTTAAATGCTTTAATTATGGTAAAAAAGGCCATTACAAGAACGAATGTCGTTCCTTAGCCAAAAGGAATTCCAGAAAAAAAGGGATTCCTTAAAAAAAGGCCCGAGCGGCCGAACAAAAAACAAACAGTAAAAACGAGGAAGAAAAGGAAGTTAATTCCACTTTTTTCCAACAGAAATATACCATTACGACGACCTACTATGAACCAAGCGGCGACCCAAAGTACGAACGTTGCCCGATTTGCCAGAATTAAATAGCCGGAACCTGCAAGTATTATCCCGGATAACCAGCTTTTAAGGTAGCTATAGAATTAGGATGCGAATGTTATTTAAATGTGCAAAAGTGCGAAATATATTACGAATATGGCCAGATACGCCCCGATAACTATAGGTAAAAAATTCCTAAATCCAGTAAATCCTTAAAATAGGCGGTATATTTCAAAACCGAAACCTTTGAATAAAACCCTGTTAAAGAGTACGGTTTCCTTTATTTCTCGGCCTGCAACGATAACGGTTATCCAATTTACCTTTAAGCAAAGGAAAATAACGATTATTGGCCCGGTTAAGACAAAAAAACCTTTATAAAGCCTGATAACGATTATAGATATATCGAAATCCCCCGATAGCCCGGATACCTTCGATCTTGTTATTTGCACCCCGAATCAGATCAAAGCCGAAAAGTTATTGCTTAGGGTTGCTTATGCTATACCTTTATGTTATGCTTAATGCATAAACTTCTGGATATGGAAGCAAGCTTTGCAAAAATCTTAATTTCGAATTAAAAGCTTTTCCAAACGTTAAAGGTAAAAATTATTAAAATAAAATGCCAAATTGGCCAACGAAGGTGGTATACTTGCATGGACGATAAGTATACCAAATACGTAATTAAAAAAGCCCGCGAATAAAAACGTTTCCTAACGAACAAAACTACGAAATTAAAAAACGGCAAAAGCTTTCGAAATTAAGATATCGAGGAATTTTACGAACTAAGACCTTATATAAAGCAAAAAAAGGATTACGAAGCTAAATCGAAATTCTTATTTAATACTAAAGCTAAACTTTTAAAGCCATAATTAATTTTAAAGCAAAAGGCAACTTTATTTCGCCAGTCGTAACCGAAAAACATTACATTCCTTAAAGGTATAAGCTAAAGTTTTACAAATTACGGACAGTTAACGGAAGTTTTTCCTAATACGATAACGAACAAGTCCTTAAAAAAACTAAAAAGCTTTTAATATAGATTTAAAAGCGTTAAGAACATTTTATCCTGGATATCGCCGACATTTCAAGTTATAATGTTATTTTGGGAATGCTATAACTTAACTTTAACAATCCGTTAATTAATTGGAAAACTCGTTAATTCTTTTAGGATTACGAATTAACTTTTATTAAAAAAGGGTTTAAAGAAATCTGCTACATTATCCGAAAAACCAAGGTATCAGATTTTGCCAGTACTATATCCTTAAAATATTAACGTTTCGAACGACTTTTCAAAAATAAAAAAAATTACGAATTGCCTTTATACGGATAATAGGATTATCGCATACTTATTAAAAAAGGACATTACTTCAAGCTTTACAAAATTTACTACATAAATTTAGAAAAGGTAAAGGCTTTATAAAAAAATATTTAGTTAACCTTAAAGAAAGGTTATATTCAGCTATCCGAATTTCCTATAGGATACCTTATACTTATGGTACCTAAGATCAAAGACGGCAAGCAGAAAATCGACCAAAATAAAGATCCGGTTTATCGACGCGTGGTCGATTACCGATAGCTAAACGATATTATTATTAAAAACGGTTATCCTTTAACCTTAATAAATACCTTAAGGAAAAACGCAAATAAAGCTAAATAATTTACTGCTTTAAATCTTCGAAATAGGTATTATTGCATCAAAATAGTAAAAAAAGAAAAATGGAAAACTGCCTTTCGAACGATATACGGGCATTACGAATACCGAATTATACCTTTAAGACTTATTAACGCCCCTGCCAGTTTTTACCGCTTAATTATAACTATATTTAGGAAATTCCTAAACAAATATATCTTTGTCTACCTCGACGACATTCTTATTTATTTCGAAACGTTGGAAGAATATAAAAAACATATTTTTTAAGTTCTTAAAGCTTTAAATAAAGCAAACATCCGAATTAACCCCGCTAAAAATGTATGGTATACGCAAAAATTAAACTATTTAGGATTTACCCTTACTTCCGGTCAAATTCAAATCCAAAACTCCAAATTGGAAGCAGTTAAAAACTGGCCCATCCTTAACAAGGTAACCGTTACCGATATCCGGCAAATCTTAGGATTTACGGGTTACGTACGTAACTTAATCAAAGGATATAAAAATATTATTAAACCTTTAACGAAACTTACTATTAAGGAATATATTAAAAAAGAATTCGAACTTTTAAAAAAAGCCAAAAAAGCTTTTTAGCTACTTAAAAACAAGATTACCAGAACGCTAATAATAAGATTGCCTAACGCCGACAGAAAAAAACGCCTAAAAACAAACGCCTTAAACTATACCTTAAACGCAGTTTTAAAGTAATAAAAAGATAATAAAAAGTAATACCCAGTAACCTATTATTCCAAGGCCTTTCGAAACGCAGAACTCCGATACAAGATCTACGATAAAAAGCTGTTAGCGATTATTAACGTTTTTAAAAAATAGGAACCTTTCCTTAGCGGAACCAAAAAGCCTTTCGATATTTACTTAAATTACAAAAACCTTACCCGATTTATAACAATTCAAAAGCTAAATAAACGCTACGAAACTTAAATAATTTTCTTATCGAAATATAATTTCCAAATCCATTATATCAAAGGAAAAAAAAACATTTAAGCAAATATCTTAAGTCGCAAAGGAAATTACGACTTTAAAGTTCCGAAACGTCAAATACAAGTACTGCAACAGATTAAAGACGGTACCCTACGGTTGTATAAAATATTAAAGCAACCTACTTTAAAACTTTTAACGGAATTCCGAAATTCTTATAATAAGGAAAAGCAAAAAAAGGTGCAACAGTTAAATAAATAATCTGAAAACTAGCTATTATACCATAACAAAATCTACATCCCTCGAAATTAACAAAAGCAATTCGTTAAAAAGTTTTATTAAAATCCGTTATACGGACATTAAGGTATTTTTAAAACTACCAAACGATTACAAGAAAAATATAACTTTCCAGAACTTCGACGAACTGTTAAACAAGTAATTAAGGATTACAATATTTGTAATAAGGCAAAAACAGCCCGACATAAACCTTATAAACTTTTACAACTTACAAATATTCCAAAAAAAGCTTAAAATACTATTACTTAGGATTTTATTACCGGTTTACCCCTATCAAAAAATCCCGTTACTGGAATTTAATATAATAGAATATAGGTAATCGTTAACAGACTTACCAAATATAAGTACTTTTTACTTTTCAAAAAAAACGTAACAACAAAACAACTAGCTTACGCCTTTATCCGATATTATTTCGATAAACATAAAATACCAAAAAGAATTATTTCAAACAAAGATAAACTTTTTATATCAAAGTTTAATACCAACTTCTTTAAATAAATAAACGCCAAACTTAAATTCTCGACAATATATTACCTATAAATAAATAAACAAATAAAACGTTTAAATCAAACGTTAAAACAATATTTAAAAAGTTATATTAATCACCAGCAAAATAACTAAGTTAAACTTTTTCCATTAACTCAAATAACTTATAATACTTTTATTAACGAAAATATGGGTATTTTTTCTCATACAACAGTATATAATTACGAAGCAAAAACTTAACGGCCAGAACAATTATTAAACGAAGCTTTAAAATTAACCGCGAAAATTCCTCGAACAAAAACGGTAATAACGGAAATCCAAACAATACAGGTCCGCTTACAAAATAAATTACGATTTTTCCAACAAAAAATAACCCAATATTATAATAAAAAAAAAATTAAAGGACCAATTTTATTAAAAGGAAACAAAGTTTACTTATTACGCTAAAAACAAAACACGATTTCGAACATTTCTCAAATTAAAACAAAAAAACCCAGTAACAAGTTTAATTTTAAAAAGCTTGGTCCGTTCAAAATCGATAAAGTTATTTCCAAAACTAACTACCGACTGTTACTACCTAAAACCATAAAAATATACCCTGTTTTTCATATTTCTTTGCTTAAACCAACACCTAAAAACGCCCCGTTAAAAACTAATCTAAAAGTCGAAAAAAATAACGATAAATACAAAATTAAACAAATACTGGACTCCAAAATAGTTAAAAACAAAGTCCAATATTTGATTAAATAAAAGGAATATTTATACGAAAAAAATACTTAAAAACCTTTTAAGCACTTAACGAACGCAAAGAACCTAATTAAAACGTTTCACCGCCAGAATCCTAACCGACCGTTTTTAACGCGGCCAACGTCGCAGGGGATAACGGCCCAACACTTAAATCCAGCCCTAAAACGCTCCAATCGAAAAAAATAAACGCCTTTGCCATAACGTCCATTTCAGAAATAAGCTAAACTTGCTTTGCTTTTATACGGCGTCATTCTTTTTCCAATCTTTCTTATTTTTCCAATTAATTTAATTTATATTCTTCCTTCAAAATCGTAATAACCTTTTTCTTTAATACGTTTTGTTAAAGGCGTAAGCGTTTCAGTCGCCCAATAAATTTTTACGATTTTTCTTTTTACCGACGAAGTATTTCCTTTTAACGTTAACGCAATTTATCCAATTCTTTTTCAATTACTTCTTAATACGTTAAAAACCCATTTTCGACTTTACGTTACTTTTACTATAACCGATTACGTTTTTTATTAATTTTCGACAAGGAATTTATAATTAATACGTTACAAAATGGACGTTAACGACAAATACAGTTATTATAATTCGGAATACCGACTGTATAAAAACAATCAAAATTACCAAGGCGAACGCAATTCGAATAAGGAAATGCTTTAACGCCAAAACTCCTAATCGAATCAACTCGATTATCTCGGAATTCCCGTTAATTAGGACGAAATTTCCCTTTTTGCTTATTTGTTCGACCTATTATAATAAGTCCAGTTAACTAAAAAAAAAACAACAAAAGGCGGTTTCGAATAAAAGGACATTTACCTTTTTTTATCTTTGGGATAAAGATTCTTGGAAAAGGGGAATAATATTACGAACCAAAGGTTCTCCAAAATAAAAATGCTCCTTTAGAATTAACGCGGACGAGCTCCGGGTAAACTACGGAACTAGCCAAAACCTTGGTAATTTAATATAATCTAATTAATCTAGGACGAATAAAGTAAATCACGGTAAATTATATAAATTAAAGGCACACTTACCAAAAAATAGGAAGATATATAACGAACGGTTTTCCTATATAGATAGCACCCAGATAAATTCGTTCTTTAGCTATTAATGTAAGTCTTCAATTAAAGGCATCGTTCTTCAATTAAGGGAAAAGTCCGCAAATCTCTTTAGCGAACAAACTTTTAAATCATTCTTCGCCCTATTATTACCTGCAAATCAAGAACCCCTTTCGGATACTGCTTATACCTCCAGGTGGTCGTATGACAGGTTCGTTACACCAGCACCTTAGCGTTAATTTCCAGTACGAATCGGACTTTATAAATATAGTTCCGGAATTTCCTTAAAATTTTAAAAATAGCTCGACATTCCAGTTTGCTAACGTCGTAATTTAGCTTAATACTTTTCCAGGTACTACTTTTAAAGCGTACGGGATGTTCCACTTTATTAATTAATTATCCAAAAGTATTTCTAAAACCTTTTTTGCTTGCGTTTATTTTTATAATAATTTTTCCGGTATTAAGGCTATAATTTAAAGTAATCAAAATCGGGATAATGGTAATCGCTTTTTTAACATTTTCCATTACGTAATCCTGATCGGGGTTTTAAATAAAAGGTTAATTCCTTCGGAACAAACGTATAAAAAGTTTTGTCTTAATAGCGAAATACGAAATGAATATTCGATAATAAACGATAATACTTAGGAAAGCTTTAACTTCCGAAACGTTCCTGTATAGCCAGATTTTTAGGATCTTTTTTACCTTAGCTGTATCTGGTCGCCGCTTATTCGTTCCGCAAATAAATCTAACTATAACGGTTATTTTTTAATACTATTAAAACTTTTTCATATTGATCGTTATACTAGCAAGTTTGCAATTAAAAAAGGTCTTATCTATATTAACGATATGCTTATAAACGAATCGCCGAATTCCTGGAAAAATTTCCTTATTGTTATATCTTATCTTTAGGCCTTTAACCCTAACGTTATCGACGAATGGCCGGGCTATATCGGGCATTAAATCGTTTAAAATCTTCCTAATTATACGGCAGAAATAAGCTATAAAGTTGGTAAACCTTTAAGGTATAATGGTATACCTTAAAAGTTCTAACGGTATTACGAAAATGGTAAAATTTTTACTGGCTGGAATTAAAGTAACTTAATCGTAGCCTAAAAAAACGTTTACTAGGGTAATTAAAAAGTATATAGCAAAATTCGTAAAGAACTCGTCGTAATTATCCGGCATAAAAATATCTTGCAAAGTAATAACATTTAGTTTGGTCGCTAAATTAATTAATCGGAAACTATTATCCTTTTTTTCGATTAAAAATTAAGTATTCCTATATGCAATATAAAATTATTCGAAAATACTTTGCTAAATACGTACTTTTAATATTTCGATTAACTTGTTCTTAATGCTCGCCGGCACTGTTATGCCTTTGGCTTGCTATGCCTTATAAAGGATCGTTCGAATCTTATAATCGGGTACAACATTTAATTTGATTCTGCCATACTTTTTCCAATTCCAGGTTAAAGCAGCTTTTTTACGAAAACGCATCCTTTTTAAAAAGGCTTTCTTTACGCAGGTAAACTTGTTTCTTAACTAATTAAGAACTTCGTCGACGCGTTCCTTAATAAGTCGGGGTTTTCGGAGCATAATAGTAAATTTAAGGAATAAAGCAGCTAAAGGTATACTAGGTTTATCGGGCTTTTCTCCATTTTAATTAATAACTTATTAAGCTTTTTCGAGTTCCTTAGTTTTCTAATTCAGGTTTTTAAGGGGTATTAATCCATTAAAGGGTGCATCGTCGACAGGGATTACTTTTTTCCATTTAGGTTTGTACATCGTATTAATTTAAACGGTCCGATTATTGTTAATCTTTTGTTGCATTTCGTCCTATAATATTCTATATAAAATATGCGCCAATTTTTCGTCGCTAAACCGGCCTAAAACTTTATCTCCGGGTTTTAGCTTGTCGTTAATAGCTTTCTAAATAATTTTCGCATTTTAATTAACGCAGGTATTATTAATCGAAAAGATATAAGGGCCTATAGCTTATTTATTTATCCTTTCGTTCGTAAGCCTGCTTTCGCTAATAAAGCGGCTTATTATTTTACCGGCTGCTTTTTTTCAAGCTTTTCGTTAGTACGAATACTATACGTAATACGCTTTATAAGAACCAAAAAAATAATAATCTTCGACGGGCCAAATTTTAAAGTTCCTTTTATTACGTCCGGGTTTATATTAAACGTTATTTTCGATTTGGTTATAAAGTTAAGTTTTAAAATTAATAGCTACGTAACGTAATAGTTATTAACGATAAATAATGGAATAGTAATTAATCGGCCAATTAATTAAACGGAAACCTCGATTATGCCTTTAAATAAAGGCCGTTTCTGAAAATTAAAGCCCAAAAACGATACGCGGGTTTGTCGCATAGCCAGTCCATATCGCTTAACGTATAACGTAATTATAACGTTTAATTCTGCTCCAATATCGATAATTTTATTAATCAAGTTTTCGTTATTTTCGTAACTTACTTTAATTATTAATTTAAATAAAGGGGTAATATATTTAGTTAAATTATATTACTAAATCGACAAAACTTTAATTTCCTTTTAACCTTTTACTTTGTAACCGATATTTATAATAAAATTTTTAACAGGTTTTTTTACTTTTGGAACTTTTAATTTTTGCATTTTAACCTCGGTTATCTTAATCGTTTCCTTATTCTTATAACTAAGTACTTCCAAAGTCTTGGCAGTTATAAAATTTTTGAAAGCCTTTCCGAAATTTGGGCAAACCTCGATTAATTCGGATTAAGTAATTTCAAACTTCCTCTTAAAATTTTCCCGGATCTTTTTCTTTTAAAATTTAATTATATACTTATCGATTAAGCTTTTATAGGTAAAGGTATTATCCGTTTAGGTTTTATTATTTGCTTAAAGGGTATTAGTATTTATTTAAAAGGTATTATTTATTTAAACGCCGACTTCCATATTATAAAACGTAAGTTCTTTATATATCAATTCGTCGTTATTAATTTCGTACTCGATCTTGTTCTTTTTTATGCTTTTAAATTCGTTTTTGTTATTCCTGGAACGTTTTGTTATCATAACGTTAATAAGCACAGTCGGCTGATCAAAGTTGTCGATCTCCAGGGCTTTAATTTCTTCCAGATACCGGGTACCTTTGCTTTCGATAAGGTTACTCCATAGCTATTTACGTAACGGTACCTTTCTATAAAATAGTTTTTTATTATGGTCGACGAAATGGGTTATATTAATCTTAATTACCTTATTTTAATTAATGTTAGGCTTTTATCGATTCGGCTTTAAGATTGTAATATGCTTTTAAAGTTTAGCTAAATTATTAATATCCGAATTAAGGCTGGTTAATTAATTATTTACGCCCTTAAAAATGTCATCTCGCCGATCAAAGTACCGCATTTCTTCCTTAAATCGGGCAAGGAAAGCTGGCGAACCATGGATTTATTTTGAAATCTTTTTCCAAATTAAGATTTATTACTTAATTACCTGGCTTTTTAAAACCTAAAGAAATTAAATTATGCTTAACGTTACTTTATTTTCCGGGGATCTAAGGAAAATAATATATTTATCGTCGGCGAGTAAAATTAATCCTGTAATTTTTATTTTGAAAAATAAACGGCATTTTTACATAATATATCCTGGCTTTAAGCAAAACTAATAGGTACTTTAATTAAAGTTGCCAAAACGTTTACCTTAATTTTGATAACTTTTACGGTAATTTTCTCGGTTTCGGTATTTATTTCGTCTACGGTAAAGGCTTAATCGAATATAATTATCTGCTTGGAAATTAATTATATTAATCGATAGGTTAACATTATAATTATATACCTAAGGTATCTTTTGTCTTAACGAAACGTAATATTATGATATCCGGGCTGCCTTTCGGTTACGCATTTTTTTTTTTAAAGCTTTTAAGTTTTGGATTTATCGGGCCTGTACGATTTTTAAGTCCTATAGCGTATTCGTAATCTTTAATACTTGATTAATATGGTTGGATGGTTTTGGTCGTGATTAAAAACTTCCTGGTTGTTATTACTTAAGCTATTAAATCGGGTTAAACCGCTTTTTTTTTTAATTAATATCGAAACGGATACTTTTTTATTATCGCCTATGTCCTTTATATTTAAGGAACCTTACTTTGTTTAATGCCGAGTTTTTAATCAATATCGAAATATCATTGTAACTGGTTACGTACAGGTTTTCCAGCTTTATAAACGAATTATTAAAAATCTTTTCGAAATAATTAACGGATAACCTTTTTAATAAACTTTTAATATATTCGTCCTTAATAATTATTTTACCTTTTTGCTTAACTTTTTCCAGGATATTTTTTACCTTAACAATATACTTTAGATAATATTTATAAATATAATTAAAGATATTACGTTAAGCTTGCTTTGTTAAAATCATTAATCGATCTTTAGCGGTCCGAATTTACTTTAAGTCCTACAGCTTGAAAATTTTTAGGATACGCTTAAACGTTTCGTTTTATTAGGTTATATTATTAAATATAGCTTTAACCCGGTCCTTTATAAAAAGGTTATTAATTTAATAAAGTAACTCGACGATTGTTTCAAATTCCTGAAACTTATACTTTGTAAATAGTTTATTAATTCCTTTAAGCTAATCAGTAACTTTAATTCTTAAAAAGCGAAGGTTCGAAAAAGCCGATAAATTCGGAAAAATTATAAGAAACGAAAGCTTATTTATAATGTTAGCAGAAAAATCGTAATTAAATTAATTAATAGATTTAAGGGGTATAACGTTTAATATAAGTACTTCCAGTTTTATAAATAACTTTAAGTTTTAGGCTAATATAAGCTTTTATTTTTGCGGTAAGTTAATAACGATTTCTAGGTTTACTTAAGTAATCGTATTTTTAATTAGTTTTAAGGATTTAATCGGATTGTTAATATTTTAAGATTCAGTTTCGCTAAGCTTACTATCGTAAAAGTTCTTTATTAATCGGTATTAAGCGGTTATACTTAAAGTAAGATTTTAACTTTTCGTAAGGCTAAGGAAATTCGGTATTAGCAGTAATCCGTATTATAAATGGACTTAAGTAGCAATTTTAAAAAGCTTCGACGGGCCTTTAAAAAACTTGCTAAAACTTATCTTAAATTAATTAATATTACCAGTTCTTAAATTATTTAAGTTTTAAAATATTACATTAAATGGAATATATTTAGGTATAAAGTAAATAATTATCCGCGATAATTATCTTAAGTACATTTTTCCTTTTTTCGGTCTTAAAAAGCGGGCAACTTTTTTCTCTTATTATTTATCCGAGTAACCTTATCTTAATCATCGTTACGTCGCTGGTTATTTAATCGCACCTTTTTTAACTTGCTAATTAATACCTTTATTATTAACCTAAACGCTATAATATTTAAGCTTAACAAAAAAAAATAAATCTTAAATAATACCGCTTAATAATAACCAAATTAAATGCTATCCGATTAACGCCAGGAAGTTTTAAAATATATTTTGTAATGTTTTTTTCTTAATTCCTGCGTTATATTAAAAGACGTTATTTTTTTTCGGTATTTTCCTTTTATATGCAAAATAAGTAACTTTATAACTTTATTTCTTTTTCTGCTCGTATTCGTTATTTTATCCATATCGTTAATTTTATCGTTACTGTATTTGTTTCAATTAGTCCAAATCTTAATAGCCACGTCGCCAGCGACGTAATCTTAACTTTTTCAACTTTTATTAATTAAATTTTATAATTTATTTTGTTACGTAATTTTCTTATTAATGTGTATAATGTCCTAAATTACGCAATCGGTTTAGAACTTAGGTAATTAGTTTATGCTTTAAAACCGGTCGCCTATATGTTTGTATTTCTTTATTATCGTCCGAATAAAGCTGTTTTCGTAATAAGGCTTTAATTTAATAAGTTTCTTTTATTAATTGTACAAAAGGTTACGTTTTTGTTATAATTGCGGTCGTTAATTGTATGCCGTTTAAGTTATCGTATCCGTAGCCATTGTCGTAGTCGTATTCGAGTCCAGATATATTTGATTAGAACTTCGTCCCTTTCGTTCCTTCCGTTCCTTCCGACTGTTAATCGGAGATTGAGGTCCATCGGCAGCTAACAAGAGCCAGTATCCTTTCCTTGGCAGCCACTCGAATTGTGACGGGGAGACTTAGTTCCGATTAGCGCATCTTTGGTGAGCGGGTTACGATAGAATAGTTGAGTGCAGCGGTAATAAAGGTAAACAAAAATATTGTATTTGGGTCCGGGTTGAACCAGACTTTGGAATAGAAATGAATGCTAGTGATGAATAGACGATGATCAGTTGATGAAGAGGTTTCGGGGTTGCGCCCGACGAAAGAGCTCCTAGAAATACACATGTGGAGCTGTTTAACTGATCAGCCAAGCCATGCCCCCTGGCCCGGCACCATGCACCATTTCAATGGCCATCTTGCTGAAATTGCGTATGAATCGTCGGTAATAATTGGCGAATCCAAGAAATACTTGTATCTCTTTAACGTTAATAAGTTGTACCCAGTTCTTAACTGTTAATAACTTTTTAAGGTTTATGCGAATTTGTCCTGGCGTAATAATATATCCTAGGAATTCGACTTTTTGCTGGTAAAAATGGCTCTTTTCGGTATTAACCAAAAGTTTGGCATTTTGCAACGCCTGTAGGACCTGATAGACATTTTCTTCGTGCTTTTCTTCTGTTTCTGAATAAATAAGAATGTCGTCGAGGTAGCAGATAACAAAAATATCCAGGTATTCTCTTAGCATATAGTTTATTATTTGCTAGAAGATTACTAGTGCGTTAATCAGTTTTATGAAGGTAACTAGGTATTCTTATAAGCTATATTTCGTCCTAAAAGCTGTTTTTTATTCGTATCCCTTTTTAATCCGAATAATGTTGTAGCCGTTTCGAAAATCGATAGCTGTAAACTATTTTGCTTCTTACAGGCGATTTTTCATTTTAATGATCAATAGTAACGGCATTTTGTCCTTAACGGTAATATCGTTAAATTATCGATAATCTATTACTAGTCGAAACTTTCCCCCCTTTTTCGGTACGAAAAATATAAAGTATTTAACTGGTAATTTGAAACGTCGAATTTATCCTTTTCGAAGCTTATCTTCGAGGTAATCGCGGAATACGTATAATTCTTCATAGTTCAGGTTGTATATCGGATAAAAGGCGGTACTTTTGCCATTTTTAAGGATTATTTCGTAATCCTATTCGCTATATTTTGGCAATTTGGTATCAAGTTTTTTGCCAAATAACTTATTGTATTTGTAATACTGTAAAAGTACCTTAATTATCCATTCTAGTAGCTTTTCGGGCAGTCGTTTTAAATCGTTATTTATCTGCCTAAATTTTGCTTTAAGGTTAGTAATAATACGTTATATTTTTCGATTATGCCCTTTTTTTTTAATATGTCGTATGTTTTTAGGTAGTAAAAATTCGGTATATTAACCCTAAATGTATTTCATTAGTTGAACGTATAAGTTATTGGCAAATTTTGGCAAATTCTTGCATCTTTACAATAATTATACTTTAACGTTTATAAAGCATTTATATCTATACCAATATACCTACATACATATATTACATATTATCCTTAGTTGCTATTATTATCCTTAAGTTACTTAATATTATACCTAAGCATATTAATTAATACATCCTTAATTATTATATCGTAATTTAAAAAGCGTACTATATAAAATAAAGGCGAAAGCTTTAAAAAGTTAAATACTTCGGATTTTGGAAAGTTAATACGATCGGTTAATGTACCCGTATAGGAAAAAGATAATATGGTACAATTCCTTAAAAAGATATATAATAATAGTTTTATATCCTATTCCCTAAAAGAAGTTGCGCTTTAAATTCGTTTTGATCGGCTTATTCTTATATACCTAAGAGATATTAATAGTTAACGTTTAAGGAAAAATATTAACGCGTTATTATATTGGTTAACAAAATCGTAGTATAACGAAATAACTGGATATTTATAACAAACTATTATAATCCTTTAAAATAAAACTTATTTATATTCCGCGAAAGTTATTGCTTTTATCTAAATAATCGCTTAGGATATACCTTTAAAAATCATCGCCGTTATTCCAAAAGCTGAACGAATAATCTTAAATAGCAAGTTTAAACCATTTCTTAATAAAACTTAGAAATCGATTAATATTAATAACCCGAAATATGTATAATTTATTGCCTAAATTAAAGTTCCAATTAATAAAGGATTAATAAGGTATTAAATTAATATGTTACATAACCGATTAAAACGTTTATTATTAATATTCGATACTTATATTACCGAAAATCGTACCTAATTGCTATTCCAGCTATACCGAAAGACGTAAAGAAAATTAAAGCTTAATAATCCGCTTATTTATGTAATAATCGTTAAAATGCCTACTTAAACTAGATATTATGTTTGCGGATTATGGATTGCTTATATTTTTTATATTATCTGCCGTAACCCTACAAAATAAAAAAACAAAATAATAACTAAAATAACTGGATTTGGCGAATATCGAATAAAAAACAACATTTTCGATATAATTAAAGGATTTCTAAGCCTGAAACCAAAAACGAACGACGTTAAAAAAAACGTGGAAGATTAGCCTAAAAACCTTCCGTTTCTATTAGCTGAAAAAGATAACGACAAGCTAAACTTTAATTAATTTGCCCGACCATTTTATGGTAAACGACGTTAACAAAAGTAACGTTTTGATCAATTTCGTCAGTTATCTATACGACTATCTTCGATATTAATGCCCCTTTCTCCATTAATTTAGACTGGCCTATCGGTATTTAAAGTTATACGACCTGATTTAACATTTACGAGATTACTATTCGAAATAAAATATAAGCCCCGACCGAAAGTTAGTAATTAGCGAGCAATGGTAATTGTATAAGGTTAATATGTTACGCCGTATAAGTAGGTAAAAAATATATTCAAGGATGCCGGGCAAAAACCAAAACCATATTTCCTATAAGGATGGCCAGGCTAAGCTAAGTACAAGTTTTTGATTAATATAGAAAAACTAAAGGATAGGGCTTAAAAGAAGCAGAAAAGGGTTAAGTAACGAAAGGATTTGGCCAAACGTCGAAAACGAAGTCCTGAATTAAGGATAATAAAAGACAAACCGCGCAAGCGTTAATCAAATTAATTAATGGGTTTTATATATAGTTTATGGCGTTAAAAGTTGGTTACGATATGTTTTTATTTGTTTCTTAAAATAGATTAAGGATAATCTTATCTCGAAAAAGGAGGATTAAAATGGTGCAGGGTGCCGGGCCAGGGGACATGGCTTGGCTGATCAGTTAGTCAGCTCCACATGTGTATTTCTAAAAGCTCTTTCGCTCGGGCGCAACCCCGAGACCTGTTCATCACCGTTTATCCATCGATCATCAGTTCATTCACACACACTCATGTCTATCCTAAAATCTGGTTCAACACGGACCCAAATACAGTATTTTCGTTTTGCCTTCATTACCGCTGCATTCGGCAATTCTATCGTGACCCGCCCATCAAAGATGCTCTGATCGGAACTGAGTCTCCCCGTCCCAATTCAGTAATAACGGCCCAACATTTAAGTCCAACCCTACGGCGTTCCAATCGAAAAAAAGCGAACCTTCGTTATAGCGTTAATCTCGGAAGCAAGCCGAGCTTACTCTATTTTTATACGGCATTGCTTTTTTTCTGCTTTCTTTTTTTCTTGCAACTAATCCAATGTTAAGCCTTTTTTTAATATTTCTAAAGCTCTTTTCTTAAAAGATTCTAATTAAAAACGTACACATTTGAATTTCCCAATAAATTCCTTCGTTTTTCTTTCCGCCGTTTCTTAATAAACTAAA
>QJNY01000549.1:0-51139 GCA_004155945.1 Monosporascus sp. mg162 | reverse complement strand
GTCTGGCTCTGGGGCTTGGCGAATAACGGGGTTAGTGTGTGTTGCATCTTGGCGCATCGAAATGTGGATTTAACCATAGCGCTACGAGGGCTCATAACTATCAGATCCTGAAGTGCCGAAAAATGTGAGGCCCCACACTACGGCGGGACACTATCAGGTCTTAAATCTCACAAGTGCTCTCCTTCTACCGGGTGCATGCACCTTTGAGCCTTCCAGTTTCGACATTGAGAATACCGCAGGGCCTTTTAAATGGCAGGGTTTCGCGTTGGCTAACATCCATAGCTAGAAGGAAATATAGGGAGCGACTATTAACACATTATCTTCCCTTGCGCTGGGGCCAGAGGCGGCTCTCTGCTTACCCTATCCAATGAAGACATGATGAAATGCGGGGTAGTCGGTGGCTAAGATGAAGATAGCTGGACGAATATATGTTCTTTGCACTCTGGAGCTCGACACACCCGGAATACTTGTATTATGCTTTGGAGAGAACCAACTGCCGACATGGTTCGTATTGCCTGCTTAACCCATTTTTTCTTTGCTTGAAAAAGGAGAGCTATTGGAGCAACCAGCACAGAGCACAGTTCGACAGCAAGCTGGCCTTATTAATGACAAACATATTATGAAACAATCAGCGTTGCAGTATGTTTTGCATCCTCCTTCAAGTGGCTGATTGGCCTCTTAAAGTGATGTCAATGTCGTCACCATGAAAATTGGTAAAATTGTGCAGTCTCCTGACATGAATCTTACTTATAATTTTCGGTTTAATTAAGCATTGGAACTTGAAGCTATGTCATTTTAGTACCGACTGTTTTGGTTGGGTTAGAGATCCAGAGACTTCCCCCTTAGTTTTTATCGGCAAATGTGGCCAAGATGACTGATCCGAGTTACAGCAACAACGTTTGAGTACTCGCTTCAACTAAATATAACCTAGGCGTTAGCCGTGCCTTTTAACTGCGAAGGGATTATTCTGGTACCTGATATCCAAAGATAGTCTGTTCAAATAGCCTCGATTAGGTAGGGGAACATGGCACTATCAAACCTGAAGACATCTAACATCAATGACCATTATTTACGTGGTATGCAAGTATCAGTAGTCATTATCAATAGCTTCCGTATTGTGTACGTACCGTAAGTGATTCCTGGATTCGGTCGAGGTCTACGCATGACATTTGTTCCCAGTCCAACTGCAGTTGGTGGTATCAACAGTGTTGTCCCCAAAACTCCCCTGTTTTGTTTCCTTGTTTAAACCCTTTAGTGATCAGAGCTCTGTAGGGATACTGTTGGCTATCTATATTTATTTATTTAAAAACTTTTTTTGTGCCGGGGGAGGGGTGATGGTGGTTATGGCTGGGGGTGGTGGTTGGGCGTACATGATTCATCACTCGAATGCCATCTGATGCCTCCTTGTTACGAAACTGCCTAGGTTCTTTTCTCATGGGTTTGCTGTCCTTCTGTCCTTAAAAGAAATTCATCTCCGGAGTCACAAATAACCGCATATTACTCCTAAGATAGTGACCAACGTATACAATAATTCAATTGGACTACCCGACGGCCCTGCATGCGCATTTAATCTTTCCCCCTCTTTGGCTTCAGCTGGGAGTGCATACCCCCTGCCCCCTGTCTTATTTCGCATTCGGCGATTGCCTCTTGATACGGGCAGATTGACACATCAAGCTACTTAGAACTAGTCTAGTTACTAAAATCCCGGACTTCTACTCTAATGCTGTCACAAGTCCGCCAAGAAAGCATAAAGGATATGAATCTAGTCATAAGTACGCCGTTCGCGGCTTCTTCCAGCCCTAAGGTAGGGCTTTCCGTTTTTGATTTAGGTGCAGTTCGGTTAACTTCAACATACAGTACACAGGGGTATTTTCTGTTAGTGGCCCCGCTCGACCCAACATTTTCCTTATGAAGTTAGAATGTAGAAACGCATGGAGTTTGTATGGGAATATACATCAGCAATTCACCATCACTTCAAATCCGTAATGCCACCCTGAACACCATACGATTAACGCGCTTTGAAACCATACGGAAGCTAATTACAATGGATTTAGATGTTTATAATAGTTATATCATGAAATAACACCTTTATACCGCTTGGCCTACGCTTCGGGCGGCGGATTGGCTTCAACAACGCTGGCAGCAGCCCAGACCTTTTGCGTATATTGTCGTTGTTACAATGGGATCAGATAAAACGCTGTTATGACAGTGGTGGGAAACAGTAGAATGTTAACCGAACTGCACCTTAAGCATTACGAAATATAGCCATTACGTTTGATTGAAGTTTTAAGTATTCATTACTAAAATGGGGTTTAAGTAAATTTTCAAAAAGGTTTCAGTGCATGCTCGAAGACGCAGACCACCAGATGAAGGCCTTAGTTAGGTTCCCAGCTCCTAGAATCATACATAACCTGGAAGACAAACTGCGTCCGCCTAGGGCACTTCTGTTTAACAGAATTGAAGGCAACCGCCCAGTCAAGTCTCATGTGGTGAAGCAATCTTCCTTACCCAGATTTCCCCGATCGGGTCGCCGCGATCTTGAACACATTCCCACTCGCCGATACCGCGTTCTTTGGGAGCAATCCGCATCCCGCGTCCTCCGCCACCAACGATCAAGTTGCCCGGACGGTACTTCTCATCATGTTTCATCCTCCAGATGACAGACCCATGGACCCGCGCCGTGTGTGGGATATCTCTCACTTCGCCGCAGGGAAGGGGCCAGCGGATAGGCTTCCAGGAGCCGTCGGGTTGCAGATCCATACGCCGGAAAGGCAGGTATTCCATAAGCTTCCAACTCATGACCGGGAAGCGTCCGAGGCCGGAGGAAAACTGCAAGCAATCGTGGATAGGCGCCAGATGGGCTTTGTGTAGCATTTTATGGAAAGGATTTTCGTCCTGACACTCCTCACCGGTCCCCTTGCAGTCGTCTTGCTCGCTCTTGTTGTTGAAATGCCCCCAGTCCACACGGTCAACGTTCGATTTCGTCGGGGATCCATGCGGACTGGGACTGGACACGTCAATACGAATGTCTGTCCCGTCATTTGCGTTCTGACTCTCGTTAGCCTTTTCGAATGCATAGGCGGCCTCCAGTGACTCTACGATGCCCATATCGACGAGCTTCTCAGGGTCGAAGTTCAGTCCAGCCCGCATGGCCTCTCTGATCATGTAAACCAGTGGCACATGACTTGCCGACTTGGAGTCTTTCGGGACATCCCAGCCGCCACCGATATCGCCATGGTCTCCAGAGAACCTATGTCTTTATTAGACTCTTGCTGAATACATTGAGGCTCTATGACATTACCAGATTTCATCAACATCTTGCTCGTCATCATCCGAATCGTAGTCGTAGGTTACCCGAGACCCCTCAGACTTCCCATCCTCAACATTCATGCCATCCGGCGAGGAAGCTCTGTTCGCAGCGCGAGACTTGGATCGAGAATGTGGCCTAAAAGCGTGCTCTTCCCCATCTGCGGACAATGCTTCAAGCTGACCTCTCGTCTTTTTCTTTTCAGCCGTCGACGCCGAAACCGCATGGCGTCTCCCGCGGTGCCTGTCATGGGAGAGGTCGTCGGAGTGTTTTTCATGGGATACTCCACCCTTGGTATGTTGTTTAGTTCCTTGGTACACGAGATCCTGCCGAAATTTTGCTCGGCGCTCATCGATCGATACACAGTGTCGGATGACCTTTTAAAACTTGGTTAGCTATGCTCAAATATATCATGCCCGTTGGGGATCCTCATAATACCTTTGCGCTGCTCCTTGCCGTGTAGGGAAATCTTGATCGTTGCATCCATGCGGCCTCAAAGCGAGGTACCGAGTTGACCGTGTCGAAAAGACCGAGGAAGCGGATTCTCTTCACGGGGCGACTGAAAGTCTCCCGAAAGCCTTTCATAAACCTGTACATCTCCCGTCGCTCCTCTCTGTTCTCCTCGGAACCGTCCGTCTGGCGGCTTTGCCATTGAGAGAATGCTTTCCACGCGAACGAGACCATCTCCTCGTTTCCGTGAGAGAGCAACCCCACATAATCCAGCATCTCGGCGAGGAACCGAGCTACATATGCGCCTCGTGAGAACCCGAAGAAGTAGATTTCATCTCCCGGGTTGTAGTATCGCATCAGGAAGCGATAGCCTCCCACGACGTGGTGATCAAAAGACGACCCGACAGCCGAATCCTTCGCCTTCGCGTACCATGATCGAAGACGAGCCCCGACGCTCGTATGGGACAGTGAATTTGACACTACGTATGTGCCAATACCAGGCTGGTAATAATGAACTGATAAGTCATTCAGCAAAGAAGACAACCTTAGGTGGGTGAATGTTTTTTTGACGCTCACATTGGTCGCCGGCTTCGCGGTCCAGACATCTAAAGATCTTCAAGATATTACTATCACTGTCATCTCCATGGAACTTGTTCCCGGTGCCGTCGAAACACAACACGAGCTTCCGTGGAGCAGGCCGGCTTTCATTAAACAGGTTCATCGCGTGATATGAGGAGTGGTGCGCCTCAGGTGCCAAGTCCTGCGACGCAGTCCTCCCCGGCTTTGAAATAGGCCGGCTGTGGGATCGCTCAAAGGGGGCTAGGTGAGTGTTATCCATTATCATAAAGGACATGAAACCACGTGTCTAGAGTTACCCGAGTGCGATGCGACGGGTACGAGGTGTTCGTGAAGCTCGATTAAGTCTTGTCCAAACGCATTTCCCCGCCAGTTTTTGTATAATTAGTATCACACGATGCTTGCCGGGGACACAAGCATGGGGTTCATGTCTTATCCCGCCGGCTGCCGGCAAGCCACTGTCATCGAAGTGAAGAATTCCCGCGCCTTTAATCCTACGTTCCATCTGAGAAGGGCCAGCGGCGGTCAATAATTGGAGGACTGCGACTGGCCGATCGATGCGTCATTGATCGATCGTCATACGCATGCTGTCTCGGCGAGAGGGACGCCATGATTCTTCGTCCCCCGGAAAATACGGCAGGAAGGACAAACAGCTCTCGCTGTTCGCGGCACTTTTTGAGGCTTGCAGTCTCCACAGTGATCCGACGCTATTGAAGCCACTGGCTGAGTCTTTCTAGTCAAATCGATAGCCTGATGCCGATCATCTGCACGTCTAAGTAAGTTCACCAATAAATCAGCTAGCTTGTTTGTTCGAGTCGATTCACACCTATACGGGTCAACGGTGTGGACTTTGCTTCCTCAGCCGGGCACACTAGTTCTAGCGTCGAAATAATTGGCCGCAAACCAATCACGAGATATACCCAGCCTCATACGGCGTTAGATCTATTTTATACCTCCCCTAGTTAACTGCTGATGAGACCATTTGATACGGACTGTGGTTTGGTGAAGTCTTTGCTGCAATTGTGAATCGACTTACCCCTATTGGTCAGTAATAGGTGGTGGTTATTGCAAGTCCGCGACATACTGATAATCATCACTCCTATCGACTATAGCTCCGTAACTATATCTCAATAGTGCTAATGCCGTTCAAAGATCTAGTGAACCCAGCGGCTGCATAACCGTTGTACGAATACAACGTTGTAGAATAGTCCTCTCCTCATTCTCTGTGGTCTTCCAAGTTTGATGCAGGATGAGGAAGCGATAAATGAGAGTAATATTATGAGCCAGATGATCTCCCGGCTGTAAGATGTAAAATGCCGTATGACAAGGCGTGCCGCCGTAGGTGGAAGATGATCCGGCCAATGTACCCAGCCGTCTGGCTCTACGTGTGCAACCGCCCCTAGGAGATCAACCCTGAATACCTCCTTCTATGGCTCCTCATATCCTTTCGGCTGGGTATCTACCTTACGCATTAACTTCGATCGTCTGTTGAGTCCAATCAGGGAATGAGACATACCAATTGATCAATCATGTTTCGACAAGCGGCCCAATCGTCGGGGTAATATCACAATGTCTGGCATGCACTACAGTTCAGCCAGCCACCTTCACCGCTAGGATGCTGCCCGACGAAATGCTCGACGATTCCCACATGTCCTGCCGTTAAGCCGCAGATTTTGGGCTGGCCGTCGTCCCGTAATGTGCATCGCGGACAGTTATCGCCGGAGTTGGACCGGCTAAGTTCCGCATTAGCGCCTACACTAGCCGTCTCCTGATCGACCAAGCAGACTATCAACCCGATAACTATCCTCATAACTCGTCGTAACTCTTCGGGCGGTAGCTGTGCACGCGTGTTCCAAGTCTTCCTTGTAGTATGCGAGATGTCGTGTCCTAAAGGCTTGGCTCTGCTTTTGAATGGTAGTCTGTCTTGTTTACAATGTAGTATATGTTATTAAGTAGCCAGAGCACATGTGCTCTTGAGTTTCTTCCATCCCTTTCTTGAGTTGAGCTTGGTTGAGGAGGCGGATCCCGGACTGAGTTTAAACTTCATCAACTTACTGCCGCATCGAGACGAGACTATCCCTCCGGCGATCCTTTCGCGACGAAGCTACGTATCCATCTTCTCCCAACTTCCAATAATCCTTGCAATATGGGAAGCATAAAAGGATCGCGTGGGACACATAGAACGAATGGAGATCGTAGCGATTCTCATAGCACCACGAATGGGGGCAAAGCATCAGCATCGTCATCCGCCCCTGCTATCAAGGAGAAACCAGCTCCTCTACCCAAGCCTGATCGCGAGGGCGTCTTGGCAGTTTTCTCTCAGTTTGGGCAGCTGATTCATGCTTCTCGGCGTCCTCTCCCGACTCAACATGGGGATGGCACTTATAGCACCACGAAGAAGAAAGACGGCATATCAAAGGACCTGAGATACATTCGATGGAAAGGTATACCCGAGTATCCTAATCGCTGTGGACTCGAACTAACCATGGCGAAGATGTCAAGACGGTGCTTACTCTCGCAAAGAGCAAGCTCAAAGGAGAGCAACTCACGGATGACAAGACCATGATCATGGAGAATGTGATCCAGCTCGTGGCGGGATTGCCCACTAACTCCCGGCTCAGGGAAGAGCTGACCAACACGTTCCTGAACGAACTATGGTACAGCCTAGACCACCCCCCACTGCTTTACATGGGTGAGAAGCATCAATACCGAATGGCCGACGGGTCCTGGAACAACCCAATGTATCCTACGTTAGGTGCAGCGGGTTCGACATACGCGCGGACCTGCAGACCCGGCGTCGTTCCTCTCGGGGGCCTGCCGGATCCTGGCCTTATCTTCGAGTCCGTCATGAAAAGGACCACCTACAGAGAACATCCTAATAAGGTCTCCTCGGTGCTTTGGTACTGGGCCACCATCATCATTCATGACTTGTTCTGGACGGATTTCGGGGACATGAACAAAACGAAAACGTCGTCGTACCTGGATCTGTCTCCGCTGTATGGTAGCAACCAGAAAATGCAAGACTCCGTGCGGACTTTCAAGGGCGGAATGCTGAAGCCCGATGCCTATGCTGACAAGCGACTTCATGGAATGCCTCCTGGTTGCAGCGTGATCCTGATTATGTTCAACCGCTTCCACAATTATGTGGCCGCTAATCTCGCCGCCATCAACGAGGGTGGCCGGTTCACGCCTCCGCCCAGTGGACTCGACAAGCAGAAGGCTGCAGAGGCGTGGAAGAAGCACGATAACGACTTGTTCCAAACAGCCCGACTCGTCACATCCGGACTTTACATCAATATCACGCTAGTAGATTGGTAAGTGCTCCCTCTCAAACTTCTCAGAGTGCCACCTGGTGAATCAACCGCTGACTTGTCATAGTATGTGCAACCTCTTTACAGGATTGCATTCTCGTTTGGGAAGACATATAAGTTTGTTTGTGCCGTACTGACCTATAGAAGATGTGAGGAATATCGTCAATCTTAACCGCAGTAATACAACATGGACCCTTGACCCCCGTCAGGAGATGGGCAAGAATGCCGGCACAAGGACAGGTGCCGAAAGGGGCACAGGGAACATGGTTTCCGCTGAGTTCAACCTCTGCTACAGGTGAAGTTCCCACCGAGTTTCCCGCCGGGAATAAATTGGTAGCTTTCCAGCTCACACCTCGTTGCACTACGTAGGTGGCACTCCAACATATCGGACAAGGACGACAAGTGGATCCAGGAGCTCTTCGGAGAGCTCTTCGGTGGCAAGGACCCGGCGACGCTGTCGACGCAGGACATGGCGACGGGCTTCATGAAGTTCGAGCGGGGCATCCCCGAGGACCCGGGCGAGCGCGTGTTCGGCGGCTTCCAGCGGGGCGCGGACGGGAGATTCAACGACGACGACCTCGTACAGTGCATCGCGGACGCTGTCGACGACTGCGCGGGCGCCTTCGGCGGCCGCAACGTCCCGCAGGCCATGAAACCCGTCGAGGTCCTGGGCATCCTCCAGGGCCGCAAGTGGAACGTCGCTGGCCTCAACGAGTTCCGGAAGCACTTCGGGCTGAAGCCGTACGAGAGGTTCGAGGATATCAACTCGGACCCCGAGATCGCCGACGCTCTTCGACATCTCTACGAGCATCCCGACTTTGTTGAGCTGTACCCCGGCTTGGTGGCCGAGGAGGCTAAGGAGCCGATGGTGCCAGGTGTCGGAATCGCGGTGAGTGCTCTCTTCCCGTCTGATCCTCTTCCAAGGCATAATTGCTGATGACTGCAGCCGACTTATACGATTTCCCGCGTCGTCCTCTCCGATGCTGTGTGCTTGACACGCGGAGACCGTTTCTACACCACCGATTACAACCCGCGCTACCTCACGTCGTGGGGTTACAACGAGGTCGCATACGACCTGAACGTCAACCAGGGCTGCGTGTTTTACAAGCTGTTCATTCGAGCTTTCCCCAACCACTTCAAGCAAAACTCCGTTTATGCTCACTATCCCATGTGCGGTACGTACCACCCTCTTCGTGACACGTATAAGTGTTGCAACTAATTCTCGCCGAAGTGCCTAGCGAGACCAAAAGGATCCTCACAAATTTGGGCCGAGTGCAGGACTTCAGCTTCGACCGGCCAGTCCCCATCCCACAGCGCGTCAACATCACGACATACGGCGGGGCGCAGTACGTGCTGGAGGACCAGGCCAGGTACAAGGTTACCTGGCATGAAGGCCTGTCCTTCCTCATGGGCGCCGGCGGAAGCCGGTTCATGCTGTCAGGCGACTCGGCGCTGCACGCGGGGCAGCGGCGGTGCATGCACGAGCAGCTGTACAAGGACAGCTGGAAGTCCCACATCAAGGCGTTCTACGCGCAGATTACCGATCAGCTGATCCGGGAGAAGAGCTACCAGCTGGCGGGGACCAACTTCGTCGACATCGTGCGCGACGTCGGCAACATCGGCCCCGTGCACTTCGCGGCGCGGACGTTCAACCTGCCGCTGAAGACGGCGAGCAACCCGCGGGGCATCTACACCGAGCACGAGCTGTACGCGGTGCTCGCCATCATCTTCGTGTGCATCTTCTTCGACTTCGATCCCGTCAAGTCCTTCCCACTGCGCCAGGCCGCGCGCGCGGTCGCCGCGCAGCTCGGCGGGCTCATCGAAGCCAACGTGAATGTGGTCACAGGGCTCGGGTTCCGGGGCTTCTTCGCCGCCAAGCCGGATCCTGACGACCTGCTGGCGTTGTACGGCGCCAACCTCATCAGGGGCCTGAAGAAGGCGGGGCTCAGCAACTACGACATCGCGTGGAGCCAGGTGCTGCCGACGACCGGGGCGTCGGTGCCGAACATCGCTGAAGTCGTGCGTTAACACCCGATCTACACCTACCTATTTATCCATCTCCGTGACAATTGCCCGATTAGTACAGAAGGCTAACTTTTACGAACGCAGTTCGCTCAAGCGGTCGACTACTACCTGACGCCCGAAGGCGAGAAGCACATACCCGAGCTGCACCGCATCGCGAATCTGCCGTCGTCCACGGAGACCGACTCATTGCTGCTGGGCTACTGCATGGAGGGCATCCGGCTGGCGGGGACATTCGGGTCGTACCGCGAGGTGGCCGTAGATGACGTGATCAGGGAGGACGACGGGCGCGAGGTGCCCGTGAAGGCGGGCGACCGCGTCTTCGTCAGTTTCGTAAGCCACCCCTACTTTCCCCTTTTACTCGCAAGGCTCCCATGGCTGTGCAGGCGCGGCTATCTCTAACTAATAATCTCTCAAAGGTCGGCGCCGCCAAGGACCCGAACCACTTCCCCAACGCGGAGGAGGTGAACCCGCGACGGCCGCTGAACGCGTACATACACTTTGGGGCGGGACCGCACGCGTGCCTGGGCCGCGATCTCGCGCAGGTCGGGCTGACGGAGATGTTCCGTTCGGTATTCAAGCTGAATAACGTACGACGGGCGCCGGGGCCCCAGGGGGAGCTGAAGAAGGTCCCGCGGCCCGGCGGCTTCTACGTGTACATGAGGGAGGATCGCGGGGCGTACTTCCCGTTCCCCTGTACCATGAAGATCTGCTATGATTAGGCGGATGTTACTCGGGTCGAGTCGGTTGTTTCCGATGGTGTCAGGGTTGTGGTTAGGCGCTGTGAGCTGGTGAAGGAAGCAAGCTCTCACCCTTGTTAGGCGTGATACTCTCGTTGCTTATAAACTCCTAAGATTCCCCTTTGGTTACTGCCTTAGTTAATATGATATTTATCTCGTATCACTTTATCTTCCAACGCTTTCAATAAGCCCAATGAAATTCATTCACGTTATTACATTGAAACCGCTGAAGCCTCTAGGAAGTGACTTCGTACCTACGATGTCGTCAATGCTTGGCAGCGTCAATCAAGCGCCCGTTATTGGCCAGAAGGAGCACTAGCGCATGACCACTTTCCTAAAACGGAAACCACTCTCTAGGCCCTCTATCATGGTATTTGGAGGGGTTGATTTTACAGTGTGGTGCTCCTATTCTGCATTATTCCATCCTTCCATAGCGTGACCATGGAAGCCTGTTATTGTAGTCCAGGTGGAGAATGAAAACCCAATTAGAACTATAAGGTACTAATACTGCTGGTAGGGTACACTGAAGTCCATCCCAATCAACCAAGGTCCAGCCCTGCTGCCACTCTTCAAAGACAACAATCACAATCCTCACGCTGCCTCCTCCATGAATGCAAAATGCAATCCATCGACCTATCAGTCGCAGGCGCATATCGCCATACACTCTTGGTGGCCTTCAAAAATGTGGAGGGCACCGTTGTTGTGACTAGAGCACGCGGTATTCTCCAAGCAGCGCTCTACGTCGGCAGGGTTTCCGGAACAACTAGGCGAGAATTCGTTGGGCCCTCTTTCCTAATCAGGACCAGCCTCGCCAGCTGCAGTCATTTCAGGAGTAATACACGTGCAACTTGAGACGCAGTCGGCATTTGCGCTGTGGACGAAGCCAGTGTCGGAACAAATCGCCGCTCCGGCTTCGGTGCAACCCGCGTTATGGGGCTCAACGGAGCTCAATTTTCTTTGAGGTTTCGGCCCGTCTCTAGAGTGTTCTCTGAGACGTTTCACTACTGTGTGGTTGCGAGTTCTCAGGTCGGCAATTGGATAATCGTGACTTTTCAGCTCGACAACTGGGTGGTTATGAGCTCGTTCGACTACCTTGTTGTGATCATGCGGCTCTAATATCTGAGGCAGCCGGCGAGTGTCGCAATAGCAGACTGCTTTACATCCAGGGTCCTCGGCCATCATACTTCCGTTACGGGCACATTCAGTAGCAATGCCACAGTGCACCAGATCCATGGTGAGCATTCCCTCGCAGAGCAGGCTCCAGATGTCACCTGTATTGGTGTAATGTTCTTTGGCGATGTACATTATATCAAAACTGGGTTGTGCCCGGTGGTAATGCTCCGAGGGTAGAGCGGTCACTGACGACGCGAGGAGCGCGGCGAGTACTGTGGGAGTCTGCAGAGCGTGCACGTAGTTAGAGTCTACCCAAGTAGGGAGCAAGGAAACATGATATCAGGAGGCGAACCTTCATCTTAGCTGGTGGTTAAGAGTTGGTTTGGGGTTGGGTCGTCTGGAGATAATGAATGGTTGATGATGCAGGCAAAAGATTCAATAGCAACGATACAGCAAGCGAAAACCGTATTATGAGTGATTTGGATCAGAGGCAGGGTTATCGGGATAGCGGTACGTGATCCGAGCTGGGTAGGACACCAAAAAGACACGACTGGCAAAATATGCGCGACGATGATGCGGGGAAGAGAGGAGTGAGAGTGAAAAGTGTAAGACTGGATGATGGTTAAAGTAAACACCGGAACCAACCAGCCTACCTACATAGTAGCTCTTGCCCATATCTTAGCAATATCAGAACGAGAAACAACGTACTCGCTTGAACACAAAAGCATGTACATACGTCACCACTGGAAAATGATAACGGCCAGGAGAAAGCCCCTTCCACATAGCCTGAAGTGAGCAGAATCTGGCTAGGTATCTATGATTTCATAGTGGACCACATATGACCGTTTCATAAACTAACTCGGAAACTGTAGTTTACTCGTGTTTCCTTCAACTTCAGTTTATACTAGAAGCAATAGCCACCTAGCATGTGCATGTGGGATGGTTGTTGCGAATACATTCCATCAAAAAGACAAGGACCAACTGAGGAACTGGCAAGGGCGTTGCATTCTTTCTCTTAGGACTCACTTTACATTGGTTCCTGGCTCTTCCAAGTCATTGCTGCGCCCAGTGATTCATCAGGCCGATCAATATGGAAACACCTCGGTAAGACTTCAGATCAACTACTTACCTACTCAAATACCTAAATAACGGCAATCCGTCTCCTGTTGTCAGAAAGGGTCGGACCGTTCCAGTCATTCATAGTTGCAAACGCCCAGATGAATCTTCCCAGTCCGCTGAAATTTGCCTTTATAGAGCGTTTCCGAGGCGATCGTGATTAATCTGCAGGTGTCCAGCAGACAGATGCTCGTTCGTGGCGGTCTCGTCTCGATCTTCAATCGAGTCCTGATTGAGGCCCTGCGCATAGCCCGGAGGAAAATGCTGGGATATAAGGTGAGAGTGCCGCGGGCAGGGCTGTATCCAACGTATCGCGCTCTTCCCAGCCCAATTCCTACGGCTCTCTGGGTCCAAAATCGTGTCGTAATCTTCAAACATGAGCCACATACGAAAGTAAAACGCTGGCCCTCATCATCGGCATGGAACAGACCCTGTTGGAAGGGCATCTTCCGCTCGGTCATGTGGCGCGGCGTCCAGATTATATGAAGGCCGGCAGGCTTCGGGATTCTCCGTGTGCGTGTTCGTTGACTAAGAAGCCAGCTGGGGCCTCGTCCAAGAGTCGTTTCGCTATGGGAGTGTCTGAGGGGTATTCAAGCCATCCGCACTCCTTGGACCTGGAAATCGCACATAAACGGAGTAGTAGTATTAGCACGTATGGGCAACCGTCCGCATCTTGTCGCAATATCCATCAAGTCAAAAGAAACGTGCCCTCGTCCCCATAATCCTCTAGTGATGCAGGGTCGCTCAGAGTACCAAATGAGTCGCCCCTCACAGAGGAGGCGCCAAGCGTCCAGCATGGGTTTTCAGTTCACCAGTCCTCCACGTCCTTCAAAAAGCCTAATCTCCTACCAAGTCGACAATTCCCTCAAGCCTCTTCATCATACATGTAGCGCCGTATGGCCTAGTCCCCTTCATATCCTTTGGTGAGTTCCTGGAACCGGCCTCGCCAACAGTTCCACCGTCCCTTATCCATTGGTAGAAAGCCCTCATTCCTACCCTTGTCATGCAATATATAATACAGTAGTCCGCATTCATAATCGTCATGAGTCGTCTTGCGGCTCTCCATCGAGTTCCGAAGCGCATCGCCGCTAGAGAGATCCATTCTGCGGCTGCGGCTAGGTGACCCCTGAGGTCGGAGTCGAGGTTTTAAGTCTCGAGGATAACTCGCATGGCGATCACGAAACGCATGTCATCCTGGCGACTCCGGCTGCAAAAAGCTGCGAGGCAAATTGGGACTCGAGCTCTCTGCCGGTAACTGCCGTAGGAAATGCGGGTTTCGGGCTTATCTATCCTCCACTCCTCGTCGTGGAGCATTCCTGCGGGGAAGCGAGGTAAGATAGAATGAATCAGTGTGATAGGCAACGGTACTTACGATATGTTTCGTCCAAACCTGACTCGAAAGTCCCCCGTAGGTGATCTGGCCGAAGAGTAAGAGCTAGTGCAGCCAGGAGCACTTGGACGACCTTGAGATTGCGGCCAATGACGGATTCCAGGGGATCTTCGTTCTTGAACGGTGATTCCACCGCCACCGCTGGAATAAGTAACTCATCAAAGCCAAAGCATGATGTATTGCATCCAGTGAATTGAGATAAGTCGGGATTAGTCTTGATGACATTTCAATGGTCTGGCTGACCCGGCCGTGCCAGAGGCTTGTGATGAGTCTATGGAGTTCATTGGCCGGGGTGCGTTGTGGGGGACGTCTCACGGAATCCATCTCGAACATTGTCTATATTGGTCAGAGAAAGAGGACCTGTCTACAGACTCCTCGCGGCTGTTATTATAGATATCACGGAAACGCTCTTCCTGTATTACAGGATTCAGTAGGTTGGGTGATTGTCATCAAATAGCAGAGTTATTCACCGTAAGATATCGTCGATCGGATGAGTAATGTAGCAGTTCCTTTTGAGGGATTGACTAACATCCATACATTCCATTCTCTATCGTCCTCAAAGCATTGTACGCTGGAGGCGAATGACTATATCCCAATAGTCATACGTAGTCTCCGCTACATCAGAGCCGGGCGTGATAACGTTGACGCACTCACAAACTGCTGTGCCGGTATTCATTATCAGAGCCTGACATAACGACGTATTGTCACACATGGCCGATAACCTATGAACCCTATTTAAAGGATCCAGCATGCAGGAACAAAGCTGGACTTGATCTTGCGTAACGTAGTATATCCAATATCATCCCGACATTCATCATAGACGGTTGGCTCCAACCGGCTGTCATGGAACAAACAAATGCTATCTAACAACATTTCAAACATGTTGATTAATCACACAGAAGCAACTCACATTGGTAACAAAGTGATTGCAGCTGTTCCAGCAATGCACAAACAAAGCCACCATAAATACAAATACTACATCCTTACCTCAGGAACACGCCCACCTTATCTCACCACAAGCATCAAATTTATTCCTAACGATGGCTTTCCGCGACAGATACGGAGGTGAGCTCAACAACCAGCAAATAAAAGCTTGTGCATGGATTGAGAACACCGTCCTTGGTATCTATAAGGAAGTGGTACTGAGGAGAAGACCGCTGATGTTCACGATGCCGCCAAGTGGCTTGACGACAGAGTGCGTCTCAGCCGTGAGCGTGCATTTATGCGCGACTTGACCGGTAATCTCTACGACGAAGGCGCCAAGCTATTTGATAAGCTCAGGAGATTGATCGCTATGCCCGAGCCTCAGTCCTTGCACTTCACGTATTCCTTTCAGTAGTGGTGGAAATCTGTTCCCGCCAAGCAAACTCGCAGACCACGAGCTCAACTTGGCACGGCTACAAACCCTTGCAATATCGAACATGCGGCACGACCGTGTCTGCTGACTCATCCCGGCCGTGTACCGGCCCACTTTCCTCTCCCGGTTCTGCCAGCCCCGGCCGCCCTTGGTATTTTAATGTTCACCCTCCTTTTTAGCCTCGGGACCGGAGAACCGTTCGAAAGAAAACGGAACCGTTGAGGGCCCGGAACATATGCTCGTCCTGCTCCGGTCGGTGCCGTGGTTACTTTGCTTACCCCCCTTTTTTTTTCCTGGCCTTTCCCCCTTGTAATATAGGACTTATTAATATCCTAGCTTTATTATTAACGGCTTACGTTAAGACTCGAGTTAGTATTAACAGATAATACCGATTTTAAAATATAGCGTTTTTGTTTAAAGGTTTATTAATACGGCTTTTAAACGTAACTATAGTAAACAGTATTTCTATAATATTTATAATCTTCTATTTAATACATAAATTTTTACAATGAACTACTTGTAAATAGATTTATCTTACTTTATATGTTCATAAAATTACTGACTTTAATATAGTTTAATGTTTTTCCTAAATAAAATTTGCTAAAACCGGTAATTTTAATACGTATTATTCTTAGATTATAACTTGCTACTGTTCATCTTAGCCGTTAGTTTTTCAATATTAGTGTAGCTCTTATTTATGGCCCGTTTCTCTTACTATAAAAAGTTTAAAAAATAAGCACGATTATTTATTCCCTTTTTATCTATATTTTAAGGTTATATTCTTATAATTTTTTTTCCGTTACGCCTTTGCATAATAAGGCTGTAATCGATAACTTTTAAAAAGTTTAATAACTTATTACTATGCTACTTTGCACTAGCTATTAAATAGTTAATATGTAGCTCGAAGTCGCTTGAGAATAATTAATGGTGCTTCTTAAGAAACTGTTCATTATAGTCGCTTAGGAAACGCTATCAACTCGTTTGACATACTCGTTATCGATCTATTAATTCCCTTTTCGAGGTAAATAGCCGAGCCTTGGCAGAATAGCTCCATTGTAAGTCCTATTTCTCTCACTGAGCAACGGCTAAGGATTTATCAGAGCGAATAGTTTTCAAAGCGAGCGAAGCGGTATCGACATCGGTGTCATTAGGCCATTAGGCCCCTTATTTTTGAGCTGCTCTATTCGGGCGATATTTAATTTTTCCTAACTAAGTTGACAGCTGCCAGCTTCCTGGTAACCTGTATGAAACCCACCCTATCACCCCATATGCTAAAAGCTAACGTTTTAGGTGCGATCCTTAAATGATTATTATTATCAACATATGCCGTTTCTTTTTATATTTACCTGCGACCTGGCGCATCGCAACAAAATTATAACACCATATTGCCGCGCCTACAAGCTCTCTTTTCAGGCTACGCGTTTTTGTTGATTGGTACAACATAGTACACCTTCCTTTGCTATCCGAAGGCGGTCCTGATAGTAGTGAGCCCTGCGATACTGTTAACGAGTTAATGGCTTCCCTGAACCGCACGTGTATTGTGACCGCGGTGCGGTACGCCCGGACGAAGGCAATGGCGTAAGACGGTAATGATACTTTGAAGCTCAGGAAGGTCAGGAACTAATTAACCTAACGGAGGATTAGTTGATTTGTTTATATATTGTTAATGCGTCGTATTTTATGTAATACTAGCTGAAAAGACGGGCGCGTTACGCCCGTAACCTTTCAGCCCAAGTTCCAAGCATAATATACATAAATGGATTGTACGCATTCGTATATAACTCCATGAAAAGAAATTAGCGGGGCTAATGCCTGCTTCCTTTTTTTTTTTTTTCGTACGGATTTGCAAGTGTACTACATAAGTATATAAATTGAATGGCGTTAGTGGTTTGTACGTATAATGGACTTATAAAAATTAGTTAAAATTTTTTTTGCGTAGTTGCTGCAATTAGTTTCTTTTTTTTTCTTCAAATCATTTTAAAAGTAAGTACGAATAATTTAAATTATTTACAATTATGCGTATAATAGTTTTTATATCTTTTATTTATGATTTTTGCAATTACGAAACCGAAAGGATTTAAACGGTATTTGTTTTTTTTAAAAAAATCGAAGTTATTTTTACATTCGCTTTCGGACAGTTATGCGTGGTTTTGCCGTAGCGTTATTTTTTAATTCCATTTTGACTTTTTCTTACATTTTCGAATTGCTTTACTTTGGTTTATTTTATTTAGCGTTATTTTTATTTCTGGTAACTTTCCGTAATTCGTACGAATCTGTTATGGCCAGAGGGACTTGGCATGAAAAGAGACGGTCGGAGGGTATGGGAGATATCCCCGATATAGGTCCTAGGTTACGAGACTGGCTTAAAGGTCTTAAAGCGCTTGGCACTTTAAACCCCTTAAGCCAGTAGAGGCCGGCTTAAAGGGCTTAACAGGCTTAAAGGTTTATGTCAGATATAGGGGACATCAGTTGTATTGTATTGGATAACTAGCTGCAGACGCTCTAAAACGCGCACTCCTCTTTTTATGAAATCTAGTCACGGAATCTATATGTTCCGATCAAAGGAAGCCTTTCTGTAAATAGGGTACTAACGCACCCTCTACTAACTGACATACCCCCTTAACGCCTTAACGCAATTACGGCGCTAATTACCTTACTTCTTTATTTCTTAAAGCCGCAACTTTCCATTTTACCTTTTTTCCGGCGATTATATTTTTCTGATCGGCCAATTTCTCCTTTAAAATTATTCGCAAATTATTTTTCCGTTAATCGAAAACTTTTGTAATATTTATTAATTTTAATTACTTATTAAAATACTTAAAAAGTTTACATATTAAGGCCTTAATTAACTTATTAATTAATATATCGCCTATAAATATAGAATTTATTTTAATTATATTTCTTTTTGTAATTTTTTGTAATTAATAATTATATATTTTTATATATCGTAATTTCGTTTATAATAAAGCAACGTCGGTATTAATAAATCGTATCGTTTATTAATTATTATATTATATATATAACGGTTTAATATTTAAAATAATTTTAAATTTTTTAATTAATCGAAAATTAAATAAAGCTTTTTTTATAACTTATATAAAAAATAATAATTCCGTTTTTATTATAAAAATAATTATTATATTTTATTTATTCGCCCGTTATTTTATAATTTTTTTAAATAATTTTATAACGTAAATTTAAAAACTTTTTCGGTCGATCGTATTATCCGTAAAAAAAATATCGTTTTAAATATTTAATAAACTTTTACCCCCGAATTATAAAGTTAACGTTTTAATCCCGATTAAATATAATATAATTCGATCGGCCGCTTTATAATATACGTTATTAAAGTTTAGGTTAAATCGGGCAAATCGAAATACCGTAAAGGTTATATCAAGTCGTATATTAACTATTACGTATAAAATAAAACCGATTTTTTTTTTGGTATTTATTAACGGAACTTAAATAAACTAAATTAAAATTCGGCAATAACTTAACGTTCGTTATTAACGTATTTAAAAAATCATTTAAACTTTTTTTTAAAATTAAATTAACTAACTTACTTATAAAATTTAATTAAAAAAGCCAAAAATTTTTTAAACTTTATTCTTAATTATTTCGATACCGAAAAATTACTATAAATTTTTACCCCTTATAAAAGTATACCGTTTTCGGATCTGTTAAGTTAACTAATCGACGAAGTTTTAATCTTTTTTGCGGTATATTATAACAATATCGTCCATAAAAATAAATAAATACCTTTTAACCAATAAAACAATAAAGTTCGTAAAAAGCGGGATAAAGTTTTAATTTTGTAAATATTCCAGTAAAATCTTTTTACCATAACAGTAATAACTTCCTTAATCCATATAATACCTTCCTAATTAGGAAAATTTTGCTACGTTGCAAATAACCTAAAAACGTTTTTATATATACTTTATAAAATAAGTTAGCGTTAACGAAAACGTTTACAGCGTTATATTGCTTAAACTTTAAATCAAATCTAACCGCAATAGCAATCAATATTCGAAACGATTTTCTAATTAATATAAATACGTATATATCGCTATAAACGTTTTTAAGTTATTAATTATTTCGTACAACGAAACGTATTTTACATTTTTACAACCAGCCATACTTATTAAATTTATAAACGTACACCTATATATACCCTAACACCTATTTCCCTTTAGTAAAAAACTAATCAACGGCTTTCCAAAACTGCATTTCCTTATAACTTTGCAAATAAACCTTTTCGGCTTTACGAAATATTTCCCTTAACGGGTATATATTCAGATTTTTATAATTTCGCGGCGGCGGTAGTAAATCGCGCTTATATACCCGATTTAATAACCTAAATGCTTTTTTATATATTAAAATATTATTATCTTTCCGATTAAAATGGCGCGTATTTCGGATAATTAACTTTCCTAAACTTTTGCAGCTTACCGGCCAATTATCGTACGTACTAACAAAAAAAGCTAAACGTTTTACATTAAAAACAACTTCCTATACCCTATATTCGTTTCGAATAATACCTTTTTAATACGGAACATACGGAAAGCCTATACTTATTACCCGTAAAATATCTTCATTTTTTACCGTTACTTTAAGTTAAATAAAATAAAAAAAACCTAAAGTTACTTTTATTCTTTCTGTCGGCTTAATAATCGTAACAGTTATTAAAGCAAACGCTAACGGAAGCAATAAACCAGGAAATAAAAATAATTCGAATACAGCAATCGTATAAAAATAATCAATCCCTTAAAAACAAGCTTATTTTTCGCCACTTTATACGCCTTCCACGTTAATACCTTTTTAAAGCTATTCCTTTTACTTAACCGGTAACTAAATTATTCCGCTTAAATCTTTATCTTCCTTTTGTATAAAAATTAAATAATTATTTACTTAATCAAGCATTTCTACCTATTGGAATAACTTTTAAAATTTTAATATTACCTAAAAAAGTAACCTTTTCGTTAAACTATACGTCTCGAATAACAATAACCTTATTAATTAATAAATTCCAGATTTCGTAAATATTCGTAAATCGGTAACCGACGAAGTAACCAATCTATGCTGTAAAATTTAACTTTTAAAATCTCTGCTTTTTCTTTATAACGGCAATTATCGTAACGTAAGCCATACAGCCATACACTCGTAGGTAAGCTTACTAAAACTTCCGATCAAGCATTATAACGCCGTCTTTATACACCAGGTAAATATAATAAACCTCGTATAAACTTTGCCAAAAAAATGCGTATTTAAAGATACGGTTATACAAATATACTGCAACTTTAAAAATGTACACGATTAAAAACGAAAATAACTTAACGCCACTTTGCATTATAATTATTTTCTCCTTAATTACATCTTCTAAACGTTTTATACCCCCGTTTTAGGCCTGGGTATACGGTACTAAAGGCTTAAGTTTAATACTAAAAGGAAATAACTAAAGCATATCTCGAAGTTAATAATTTTTCAAAATTTCGTTATCGTATTCGAACACCTACGGAAAAACCTTATCCTAATTCTTAAAAACTCTTAAAAAATACCGAAACGCTATAATTAATATATCTTACTCTCGATTCTTAAAGTAAATGTCCTAAATAAAACCTAAATATCTATCGGTAATAAACATAACGTATTTATATCCTTTAAGATCTTTTTCGAAATTTATAAAATCGATAACAATTTTTTATCCTAATCGGAAAACTCCTTCTTTCGGCTCGTAACGTATTAACGTATTAACTTTCGCTTTGTTACATACTTAATATTCGATTATTATAAAACCCTTTAAGCAAATTCTTTTTATATAAAATTATAACTAAACGATTATTTCGGGCCTTAAATATCCTAATCTTAAATACCAAATCGTACCGTTACCGATTCGTAATAGTTTTGCTGTATATAAATTAACTTTTCGTTTATAAGTTATAAAAGCTACATAAATAACTATTATGCTAATATTTTTAATAGCGAACTAATTAAACTTATTTATTAACGTAATAACTACTTAATCGTACTTATTTCGAATAAAATTATTAATTCTTTTATTATCTTACCAATACCCTTTTTTCTGAAACTGCCGGAAAAATACCAAATTATATGCGAAACTTTCGCAATAAACCACGTCGTATAAACGTAACGCTTTCGTACCGCTAAAACTTCGAAGCATTACATTAACCTTTCCGTACCCCTTAATCGGTACGAAACTGTTACTTGCATATATTCCGTCGCCTTATACGATTAGTTTGAAATTTAAAAACTTACTAAAAAAGTTAAAAATATAAATCGTAAACTTTAAATCCAAAATTAATAAATGTTTTAAAGGGTAAAACGTAACTTTTATCGTTCTGCATTAATTAAAAATTAAAAAATACGCCAAAATTCGCCTTATTTCTTATAAAAGTTAATCGATTTTTTAAGTAATTAACTTATTTATAAACTTTAATAAACGTTTAATTTCTTTTTTTAAATATTAATCGGAAATAATCCGACATTAAACGTATACAAATATCCTATCGTTAAATCGGAACCTTTTTGAAATTTTGCCAAGGAATACATAAAAGTATTAAAGTAATATATAGTAAAAACCTAAGCAGGCCTTATAACGAATGCCTTACGCGTCGGATTCCTATCGCTTTTTTTTGCTTTCGCTTCGGTCCGTTTAAAAATCTCTACGATTGTTACGTCTCGACCTACGTCCTTAAGCTTTTCCTCGCAGTAAAGGGTTAATATTTTTAATATCTTCTTAATCAAAATCGCTTTAACCAAAAAAATTTGTTAAAATCCTTTAAAAAGTCGGAAACATTATTTTATTATTTCGTAATATAAATAGGAAATAAATTAACGTCCAATAATCCAAAAAGTTAACGGCTACCTTTTAGTAACTAATTATACCGTTATTAATTTCGGCTTTTTTTACCATTTAAAAAGTAATCGTCCAATTTTCTATAATTAAAGCTAAAGTTATATATAAGTTGTTAACTTATGTAATCGTTATTTTCGTTTTTAAAATACTATAACGTTATCGCTAAGTTATTATTTTTTACCATTTTACGATTTACTTATTTAATTTTTTCGCTAACTTTAAAACTTGCTTTAACTTTTCGCAATACTTTCGTTAAGTATTATTTATAAGCCTATTATTATACACCTTACCGAATTCGGCTAAAATAACGTACTATTCCTTTAAGTTTTTTCTTAAAAAGAAATTCGTTTCTTTAATCGCTGGAAATACCAATTCCAGGACCTATTTCGTAAAATCGTTAATTTTTTTACAAAAGTTTTCGTACTTCCGATTTTCGTAAATATATATCGCGAAATCTTAGGTATAAGCTTATCTACCTTTTATCGTCATCTTAAGCAAACTTATTAGGTAAGCCGTATAATCGATTTCTTTAGCTTATATAATTCCTTCGGAAAAAGAATTAATTGCTTGCGTCGTTACTTAACGAAATCGTTTTTTGGAATAAAAAGTTATATCGGGTTTCGTAAGTTCGATAGGCCATATATTATCCTAATTAAGGTCGATATAACGGCAAATATTAAGCGCGTACGCTTTAGATCAAAATTCGCCTTTAAATCGGTCCCAATCCTTAGGTCCCTTGTAAATAACGGAGGACGTCGACGGTACGGTCGCCATTATAGAAAATAAGGTATATAGGTAATTGCTATTGATATTCAGCTTATATCGTTTCAGCAGCAGCTGATCAATTAATAATAACGCGAATTAAGCGAATGAAACTTTTAATTGTCAGATATAGGAGACATCAGTTGTGTTGTATTGGATGACTAGCTGTAGACGCTCTAAAACGCGCACTCCTCTTTTTATGGAGTCTAGTCACAGAACCTATATGTTCCGATCAGAGGAAGCCTTTCCGTAAATGGGGTGCTAGCGCACCCCCTACTAGCTGACAGTTTAAGCTGCTTAAGCACCTTAAGCCAAAACTAGTATATATACGTTCATTATTTCCTATAGCCTAAATATTACCAGCTTGCAATATAACTTTATTACCCAAATTTATATCTACTATTACCAAACGTAACTATCGCTTTATTATTTAAATTCCCACGTTATTACTGCTAATATAAACCGTATAACTATGTCTAATAATTAGTTAAGCCCATAGCCGTTATACGTTACAAGCTTTTGTTCAGTAATACCGTTAGATTTTAAGCAATATTTAATACTGTCAGAATATTAACCAGCGCCGAAGCTACCGTTCTTACCTTTACCCAACAGTTACAAAAACGCGTCCAGCAGCTTAAGGCCCATATCTAACAGCTTATTGCTTAAATTGCCGCCCTAATTAATTTAATGCCAGCAGTTACCCTAAGACTTAAGGTTAAAAAACCCGAACCTTACGATAACATAGAAAGCGTTTAAGGTTTCCTAACCCAGGCCAAAGTATATCTACGATTGGAAAAGATCGAAGGTAACGCCGACAGAATCCTTATTATAGCAGAATTCTTTAAAAAAGACGCTTTAAACTAATTTAAGCTTACGTTACGAAATTACCTGGAAAATGCAGAAGACGATCAAAAAAAGGTTATTAAAATTTTTTTCGAAAGTTACGTTAACTTCGAACAAAAGCTTAAGAATAATTTCGACAACCCGGATGCAAAACGAAAGGTTATATAGAACCTTTTATAACTTAAACAAAAAGAGCCAGCTTTTAAATATGCCGTCGAATTCAGGAACCTTATATCTAAGGTAAGATGGGTCGACGACGAAAACGATATCCTGATCGACGTTTTTTATAAAGGATTAAAGGATAATATTAAAAACGAAATTATTAAAATCGAACGACTTAATACATTCGATAAATATATCGCTAAAACTGTGAAAAACGACAATCGATAATTTGAACGACGACAAGAACGACGTAAACAATTTACCCTACGGTCTAAATTCCAAGGAACTAACCAAAGTCGAAAACGCTTTACGCCTTCCACTTCTTATAAAACTTAACCAGGGCTTATGGAATTAAGGCCATCCAGTCGAAAAATAAGAAATCCGTTATTTGCTACAACTAGGGTAAGCCCGAACATATTACGCAAAAATGCAGAAGCCCGAAAAAGGTACATTAGGCTCCAATTTTTAAAAATT
Organism: Monosporascus sp. mg162; assembly: GCA_004155945.1. Classification (NCBI taxonomy): domain Eukaryota; kingdom Fungi; phylum Ascomycota; class Sordariomycetes; order Xylariales; genus Monosporascus; species Monosporascus sp. mg162. Next base: position 26,642 of record QJNY01000549.1, on the reverse strand, counting down.
AATATAAAAATAAACCTGGCGACAGAAAAACGATTAACATAATTTGCGCCAAAAATAACGATAACCCTTTACTTAAAGTGTAACAGGGAATAAGAAAAACGAAAAAACTAACTTAAGCAGAAATTAAAAGGGCTAAAGAAATTAAAATTATTAAACTTACTATTACTTAGTAATTACAAAAATACGAAAAATAGAAAAAGCTAAACGACGACAAGCTATTTAACCGCCTATAGCAAAAAAGGCAGCAGAAAAATAACTAGTTAATGCTTAATATATAGCTGAAAAAATATTAAGGATAAAACGAAAACCTATACCCAGGAAAACCCGATCGGCATAGAAAGCTTTATGCAGTTAGCTGTCGACGGCTGCAATATAAGGTATACGAGGACGAAAAAGAATATATTACGCGACAAATTACGTATATATAGCGATAAAGTTTCGATTTTAAAAATCGAACTGGCAACGATCCTAAGGACCAAAAATGGTACCGCTATATCCGCGAAATAGCAATAATGGAAAAGATCGACGAGTTGGCAATTATTAAAAGCTAATTAAAAGGAAAATATTGCCTTATATATAAACCCTAATGTTATTACGAATAATGCGATTACCAAACGCAAAAAGAACTAATTTAAAGAATAATAAAAAAGTACTGCCAAAAAATAATTACCGATTCACGGATCTAGCTAACCTTTATAAAGGACCCAAAAAAAGGATCAGCTATATAAAAAAAAATTCGTTCCTTTTCGAATTAAAACTGGAAAACCTTAAAGCCAAAATATATTATTAAAAAAAGTTCCAAAATTAAGTAAAATACTTAACAGTAACGCTACGCCGACAAGAACAACAGTTAAAATAAATCCAAAACGAGAACGGAAAACTTAAAAAAAGGATTTAACAATTCGAAAATAACTTAAAAAACCTAAACCACCTATAATAAGGCTCCAGGCTAGCAAAAATAGGGGTAAACAGCAATATTTTAAAAATGCTTTAAATTTAATAAAAATAAGACGAAAAAAACCTATTATAATACAAATACAAATTAAAAATAAACAATATACCGTATTTATAGATTACGGCGTAATAAAAGGTAATTATATCGCCCCAGAAGTAATTAACGTATTACAGCTACCATAGAAAAACAAGGAATACCCTTACGAGGTTAAAAACGCCGAAGGTCAAATATTTAACTACGACGATAAATAAGTCCGATATAAAATTAATTACCTTAAAACCTTTATCGAAAGAAAAACACAAATTATTAATTTCGACGTTATCGCTATAAAGGATTTCGAATTAATCCTAGGTTTATTATAGTTAAAACAATATAACCCGGCCATTACTTAAAAAACTTACAAAATAAATTACCATTTATTTTTTAATGATAAACCAAACAACAAAAAATATTCACATTTAATCGATAAAATAAACGAATATAAGCATAAAAAAACGGCAAAAACCTTACTACTAAAAATTATACGGTATATCTAAAAAAAAAAGGGCATAACTGAAAAATACGACGTATTATTACCAACCTTAAAGCAAAATTCAAGCAGACAAATAACGATTTAAAACGACCGCCCGAAAAGCTACCAAAATAAATAACTAAAGTACTTTTATAATACTATAAATACGACAAGTTATTCGGCAAAAGACTTAATACCAAATTACTAAAACATAACGAATAAAACTACGAAATAATCCTTAAAAATAGCAAAAGTACCGCATTTTATCCGATATATAACCTAAACTATATAAAATTATACGTATTTCGCGATTACCTCGAAAATAAACTTCGAAAAGGATGGATTCGACGTTCCAAATTACTAGCCGGATATCCTATATTCTTCGTACTGAAAAAAGAGGAAAAGCTTCAACTCGTAATAGATTATCGACAACTTAACGACATTACCGTTAAGGACAAAACGCCGTTACCACTAATTACCGAAATAAAAAATCGCCTGTACAAAGCAAAATGATTTACAGCTATCGATTTTCGAAATAGTTATAATATAATTCGGATTAAAAAAGGACAGAAATAAAAAACAACCTTTAAAAGGAAATATAGCTTATACGAATACCTAATTACCTCTATAAAATTAACCAACGCACCAACAACCTTCTAGCGAATAATAAACCATGTACTGAAAAAATACCTGGATGTTTTTATCATCTGCTATCTCGACGATATTCTTATTTAAAAACGAAAAAAAAAAAAAAAAACCGAAAAATACGTTTATTAGGTTTTACAGGCGCTACAACACGTAAAACTATTAATCAATACCGAAAAAGACTATTTCCACAAGCAAAAAATCGAATTCTTAAAATATATTATTACGCCAAAACAAATTCGCATAAACTCTAAAAAGCTATCAGCAGTTAAGAACTAAGTACAGCCTATTAACGTGAAAAAGATACGAACATTCCTTAAATTCGCTAACTATTACCGACGATTCATACGCAATTTTAGTAAAATAACTATGCCATTAACAGAACTTACTAAAAAAAAAATAAACCATTTAAATACACTTCAAAAAATGAAACAACTTTCCAGTAAATTAAAAACGCCTTTACCAATAAACTAATACTAATTATATACGACCTAAAGAGATTAATTAAATTAAAAACCATTACTTCGGATTATACCTTAAAAATTATAGTTAAATATCGAAACGATTAAAAAAAACTTTATCCTATTACATTTTATTCCTACAAATTACATAAAGTAAAACTGAATTACCTTATTTACGACAAGAAGTTCCTAACTATCGTTTACGCCTTTAAAAAGTTCAAACATTATCTTAAAGGCAACATACACCAAATCAAAATATATACGGATCACAAAAATATTATACTTTTTTTATAACGCGAAAACTTGTCGGAAGATAATTACGTTACGTAAAAAGTTTTTCTAAATTCGATTACGTTATTATTTATTAAAAAGGATCAAAAAAGAACAAAGTAAACACATTTAACAAACAACTTAACTTAAAAGAACTTAAGGTTAAAGTATAACAAATAATCTTCGATATTATACCCGAAAAATACCTAAAATAACGACGAATTATTATAATACGAACGATATCAGCTGATATATATTAACGTATCCAATAATATAATGCCAATTAACTAGCAAAGTATTAAACAAACAAAATATAAATATTCGAAAACTTATAAAAGGATTTAATACAAAATATATACAAATACCCGGTATATAAATACTTAAAGATTTATAAAACCCTAAAACGTTTACAACGGATATATTACTTTCCTAAAATTAAAATTACAGTATAAAAAGTAATACGATAATGCAATATCTGCGCTAAAGTAAAGGTACGACGACATAAACCTTACAGAAAATTGCAACCCCTACCAATTGCTAAATAACTATAAGATTCGATTATATTTAACTTTATTACTAAGCTTCCTTTATTAAAAGATTTAACTACAGGAATACATTACGACAGCATTTTCGTAATCGTTAATCGATTTACAAAATTTTTATATTTCTTACCTTATAATGAAAATAGCGATATAAAATAATTCGCATACATTTTCCTTAAATATATCCTTAATACCTACGGATTTCCAACAGAAATTATTTCGGATAAAGGTATTACCTTTATTTCGAAATTTTGGCAAGGTTTAATAATTTAACTTAAACTAAATCACAAATTATCCAACGTATTTAAACTTCAAACAAACAAACAAACGGAAAAAACTAATTAAACGTTAAAAACGTATTTACGATGCTATATTAATTACGAACAAAACAATTAAGTCGAAAGGTTACCAGTTATACAGTTAACTTACAACATTAATTATTACGAAAGTATCAAAACGACGCCAGCAACTGCCAATTTTAGTTTTATATCTAAAGTTTACCGAAATTTACATAAAAATAAACCAATTAACGTTAAAACAATTTTTACGTTAAAATAACTAAAACAGCTATATATAGAAATAAAATTAAAACTTAAATTCGTATGTAACCAAATAAGCAAATATTATAATTAAAAAAGGTTAAAGAAATTAACCTTTTCGAAAAGGAAAATGGTTTACTTAATTACCAGAAATATCCAGATTAAAAAGCCAAATAAAAAACTTGATTCCAAATATATCGGCCTATACAAAATCGCTAAGAAAATTTCAGAAAACAACTATGAATTAGAGCTACCGCGGGAAGTTAAGCTTTATTCAATCTTTTATATTTCCTTATTAAACTTAGCAGCAAATACGATTAAAGTTGATACGAGATAAAACGAAAAAGTAATAAAAAATATACTAGTTTACGAGGCAGAAAAAATATTAAACGTACGTAAAGAAAAGGGACTTACCCAGTACCTAGTTAAGTGGAAAAATTACCCAGATTTCGAAAATACCCGGGAACCCGCAAAAAACCTTACGAATGCCCAGTGCCTTCTAAAGAATTTTTACCAGTAACGTCGGAAGTACTAAAATCAAAAGTACTCCAGTCTAGGTTATCCAAGGGAGGCTAATCGGCAGGCAGGGTGGTTTGCGCTGACGTAACCTTAGCTTCTAACTGTTGTTACTTTCGTTCTAAACGTTCAAATTTTTCCATCGCCTCCGTACCTTGGATACCCCGACGTAACATTTCGACCCCGCGCTGGCGAAGAACCTTGCGCAGTTTTTGAAGGCGATCGATCTTATTGGCGGCAGAACGGAGAAATTTTTGCGCCTATTTTTCTTCCCGTTCCAATCGTTCCTTTTCGTCCAAAAGCTGTTGGTATTTAAAAACTAAAGAATTATATAAATTATAAAAACTACCATGTTTAACGTAACGAAAGTATTTCCCTAAATTAAAGTATACTTTGCAAACTTTCCGTTTAAATTTGCATCGAAAATAGGATATATTAAAAGATATAACAAAACTAAAAATGTCGATTCGTTTTAACAAAATTAAAGCGTTATTACGTTTACGAAATTTTTATTTCTTAATACAACTTAACATAACGGTTAGAAAACAAAAAATGATATGTAAAAAAAAAAGTTACTTACTAAATAAATACGACAAACAAGTTGATTTTTTAAGGGCAAAAATCCTGGAAAAGGGAAAATTATATTATAATTAAAGGGACTTGGCATAAAAAAAGACGGTCGGAAGATATGAGAAATATCTTCGATGTAAATCCTAGGTTACGAAACTAGCTTAAAGGTTTTAAAGCGCTTAGCACTTTAAACTTTTTAAATTAATAGGGGCCGGCTTAAAAGGTTTAACGGGCTTAAAGGTTTAAGCCGCTTAAGTACCTTAAACCAAGATTAGTATATATACGCTTACTATTTCTTATAGCCTAAATAACACCAGCTTGTAATATAACTTGGTTACCTAGATTTATATCTGCTATCACCAAACGTAACTATCGCTTCATTGCTCAAATTCCCACGTTACCACTGCTAACATAAACCGTACGACTAGGTTTAATAGTTGGTTAAGCCCATAGCCGTCACAGAATCCGTACGATTATGTACGTATGCTAACAATTTTTGGTTATGTAGATTCGTCCGGCCCCGAGGTTAAAATTTTTTTTTTCGATTTCCGACATTTTACGTATAAGTTCGTACGTTAATTTATTTATATATATACGTACATAAACGTATGCTTATAGGCGATTGTAGTAGTTATGTTAGGTTTTAAGGGTTTAAGTAAAGCCGGACGTATCCGTATGAACGTTCGATAATTTTATACTTAATCCAGTTATTTTGTAAACGTTATAGAGTAAAACTAGACGTAACCGTACGCTGCCGGATAATAATATTATCCTGGAGTATAATTATAAAAAGAATTTTCATTTTAATTTTGCGGTATCGTTTAATTTTATATAAGGCAGTGTAACGTCGAACGACGACGTATAAGATAAGTCGAAATACGAAAGCTATGTTAATAATAACAACGGAAAAGTAAACGAAAACGATAAGAAAAAGGAAAAGTTGCCCGAATCCGTATTAAAGCGTACGAAGTTAAGTAAGTTCCGTCCGAAGGTTAACGAAACCGATAAACCGAAATAATTAATTATAATACCAAATCCGGTACGATTTAGCCGCAAAATTCCGTATAATTAAGTTCCTAAATATACGTATACGTTCGAAATAATAAGGTCGGTAAAGTTACTGGGATATTTTATCGCATTAAGGTTCGTATATTTCCGTATATACCCGTTTGCTTTCTGTATTAACTTACTTATAGCGTATTTAATTAATGCGATTTATATAAATAGGTATAAAATATAAAAACGGTTACATTATTCCGCGTAAGTTCGAGTTATTACGTTCGTAAAACTTTACCGTACGTATTTTTATACGTCCGTATTATTTCTGTATTATTTTATATTAATTCGTATTACAGTCCGTATTAGCTTTTATATACGGCATTAAACGTATCGATAACGATATCTGCGGATAATGTCGTAAGAGTAACGGCTTATACGAAAAATATATCGGTATATATATGAAAATAGGTTCTTTTTACCGTGCGAATTTGTTTTAATATATATAATAATATATACGAAAAATTGTTATACGGGTTATAAATATGATTTATAAAAGGTTAAATATTCATTTAAAGCCGTTAAAATTCGTATATATTCGTACGTCTCTATATATTTGCTGTATTTCATATTAACTTATATAAAACCGTTTTCGTTATATTATAAAGTAAGCTTTTTCCGGTTATATGTACGAAAACGAATTACAAAAAATATTTTTGTACGATTACTTCTTTTTAAGACAAAGCCCTCGGTACGTACAAATTTATATATATATAATTTTGGAACGGTATATATATTACTTCGTACGTAAGTTTTACGCATCGAATATAGCTTTTAAAACGGTACGTACGAAGCCGGATGCCGAAAAGAAATTTAATAAAAAAAGAAACTTTTATTACCGTAAAAGTACGTATATATCCGTACGTTTAACTTTATATCTTTCTTAGTATTTTTGCATTCGGCATTATATAATATCGTATATCGGCGTTCGGCGTTTTGCGTTAGAAAATATTTTTTTTTCTTTTTCTTTTTTTACTTTTTAGATTTTCTATACGCGTACGTATACGTACGTAATTATATAATACTATTTATACTTGCTATTTCTTTTTTCTTTAGTTATGCCGTATAATTTTGTACGTCTTTATACGATATTTTCGTTCGTTAATTTACGTATGTTTTCGTTTATACTAGTAATAATACTTTCTCCGAACGAATTTGTACAATCGGCAATTTTGCGTACGGTTCTGTATCTTTTTATTTACGTATATAATATTTGGTTTATTAGTTTCCGTACGTTTCCGTTTATGTTAAAAGAGATTGCCGGTTAGAACGAATTCGTATATAACCGTCCATTTATTATACGGATTTGTACGTTATTTTTTCTTTAATAACATTTGGTAGTTTGTTTTATACGTATTTGTTGGCCTTAGAGAAATGCCGCCGGGCTAGAACTTAAACGCGTTCGTATAAACCTTTACTTTCCGTACGTTAATATATTACTTGTTTCGATATAACGATATTCCAGTTACGTTCATTTCCATCTACCTTTAAAAGTGCCGCCGGGTTGAAACTTAAATACGTTCGTACGATTAAATATAAATCCCATTTTTGTTTATCGTTTACCGTAAATTTTCGTACGTAAATTAAATAATTTTAATAATAAAATTCTGACCGATTTTGTAGGTAATATAATTATTAAATAATGGTTTTAATAAGTTTAATATATTATATATTTATATATATATAGTTTTATTCGTTAACCTACGCCGACTATAAAGTAATATACATCCGTTATTCGGAATATAATAACGTAAAATTAACCGTAAGAAAATACGGGTTTGCGTAAATTAATACCGACGACATTTAACGGTTAGTTATATATCTTATTAATAATTATAAGGAAATATAACGTTAATAGTAGTTATATATAAAATTATTTAACCAAATAATTATTATCCGGTAACGTACCACACAAGCGAGCGAAACACACAAGCAAGCGAGACACTTTTTGGCACTTTGCAACAACAAATTCAAATAACTCAACAACAACATATCGCATTGATTCAAATCAATCGGATTCTTCTTTGCTAAACGTATCTACAACTTTTACACAAGTACGCGCATTATGCCCAGGCTTACTGTAAACGCCATACTTCTGTTCCTTGGTTTTAACCCTCTTACGACGACCCCCTCCAGCTATTATTAGCTGCATTTTTTCACCACCCCCTTCTCTTTAGGCCAGAAAAGCTTATCCCTTTTATATAATAAATATTTCTCTTTTTTGAAAACGTTTGTTTTTAATCCTACGACGTTTACTTAAAATATAATTCGTTTTACGTAATTGGGCAACTTTTTCCCGAAAAAGAATATTTTCGTACAAAAACAATAAGTTACTTTTAGTTAAGAAATTAACCGAATTAACCATTTTTTATTTAGACGAGCTACTTTATTAGTTTTTAATCTTTTTTTGCAAATTACGTCCTTACCTTATTACTTCCTTGATATTTTTAGGGGTTTTCGCGGGCGGGAAACGAATAGAACCGGCGAAGGTCAGCGGGAAGACGGTCGGCGTAGGCACAATTGGAAAAACTTCCAATTCGGAAAAAACGTTATTAGGATTAAATGGAATAAAACCAGTTTTCGCGAATTCAAATTTGATGTTATCGGACATCATAGCAATTTGGAATGCGTCGTAAAAGCCGGCGAGGAAATCTTTTTTGGCAATATAGGTATAATAACGTCGCATTAGGTTTTCGATATACCGCGAATAAGTACGCTTTAAAACAGAAAAATAAGATATATTAAAAGGTTAAAACCGATGCGAAAAATGCGCAAATATACAAAACGTAATAATATTGTTGTTGGTGCAGTATTTTTCGAATTTTATCGAATGGTAACTTTTATGGCCGTCGAAGATAAGGAAACGTTTGGAACTTTTTGTACGCGTCTAAGTATGCTTGTCAAAATGCTGGATTTATTCGAAATTTAATTTATTTGTTGTCCAGCCATTTTTACTTAATGCGATTTTTTAATTGGCTACTAGTAATAAGTTATCGCGGTATTAAAACCCAAGATAATTTTTCCCCGCCATAATAACAAATAGCGGTATAACCCAACCTTGGGAATTAATAGCTTAAATAACTGTTACCCATTTTTTATTCCTTTATTACGCTTATTTAAATTTTCCACGTTTTTCGGCACTGGTAATTACTATGCCCGTTGCCATAAGAAGCCCTATTAAGAATTCAATCTCGTCGAAGTTGTAGATATCCTTTTCTACGATGCCGTATTTTGCGATTATAGTCCGAACAAGTTCGAATTACTTACGAAATGATTTTAAATTTTCGAATAAAATCCGTTAATAATCGATTTTCCGATTTAAACGCGTTTAAAGCTTTTTTTGCCGTCTAACAAAGTTCGACGCCTAGTTAATTCTAACGCGTTTCGTAACGTACTGGACCAGCAATATATTAGCCATATTTTTAACGTACTAAAGCCGGACAGGAAACGCTCGGGTATCTAAGTTAAGGATTCGGTCGACAATGGATTTTTTTTCGGTCGGCGTCAATTTCCGCAAATTAAAAGCAATATCGGTTCGGGCGCATTTGCCGCTAAAACGGTATCTTAAGGTCGAATATAAAATTTTATAGATAGAACTGAGTTTTCTGTAATTAAGTTTCGGGGGGTTTTTTTTAGCCTGAATAGCTAGGTTCATTTTCGCTTTTTTTGTAAGGCGCCTCATATTATGGTTGTTAAGAAATGGGCAATTAAAAATATGTTGTTGGAATAGCTAAAAAAGTGTTTCGCTCGCTTATGTGTCTCGCTTGCTTATGTGGTACGTTACGGTAAAAAGCGCTATTTGATATAGAAGTTTTAATATCGTAATTTTTTAATTTCCGAATAATTACTTTTACATTATTATATAAATTGCCGTCCCGATCAATGATTCGTAAAATTATCGCCGGGACGTTAACTTTTAAAGATAACTTTAATAAAAGTAATTCGTTAAACGTAAAAGTCCGTAAAACTTCGACCGGAGGGATATTTTCCGTCGAGCTACTATCTTCGACGACGGCGTTAATAGCCCGGTATATACGTACAGTACCGGGTATATGGTCGAATAATTTTTCGTTAATAGTTCTTAAAATTATCTTTATAATCGTTAATAAAGTTCGTAACCGGAAATAATCAAAATCGAATAGTATTATATTTTAAAGATAATCCGAGTAGTTATATAATATTATATCAAGTTTGTAAATTTAACGCCGTAAAAATATAATTAGATCAGTAAATATATTTATAATAGCGTTTATCGTACGAAGAGCGTTTTAATTAATTTGCGTGTAACGTACCACATAAGCGAGCGAGACATATAAGCGAGCGAAACACTTTTTGGCACCTTGCAACAACAAATTCAAATAACTTAACAATAACATATCGCATTGATTTAAATTAATCGGATTTGTTTTTCGCTAAACGTATTTACAACTTTTACATAAGTACGCGTATTATGCCCAGGCTTGCCGCAGACGTTATACTTCCGTTCCTTAGCTTTAACCTTTTTACGACGACCTTTTCCAACTGCTGTTGGTCGCATTTTTTTACTACCCCTTTCTTTTTGGGCCAGAAAAGCTTATCCCTCTTATATAATAAATATTCCTTTTTTTTTAAAAAACGTTTGTTTTTAATCCTACGACGTTTGCTTAAGATATAGTTTGTTTCGCGCAATTAGGCAGCTTTTTTCCGAAGAAGAACATTTTCGTGCAAAAGCAATAAGTTACTTTTGGTTAAGAAAATAACCGAATCAGCTATTTTTTGTTTGAACGAGCCACTTTGTTAGTTTCCAATTTTTCTTTGCAAATAACATCCTTACTTTATTATTTCCTTAATATTTCTAAGGGTTTTCGTAAGCGGGGAACGAATAAAACCGGCGGAGTTTAGCAGGGAGACGGTCGGCGTAGGCACAATTAAAAAAATCTCCAATTCGGAAAGAACGTTATTAGGATTAAATGGAACAAAACTAGCTTTCGCGAATCCAGATTTGATATTATCGGACGTTATAACAGTTTGGAACGTGTCGTAGAAGCCGGCGAGGAAATCTTCTTTGGCAATATAGGTATAATAGCATCGTATTAGGTTTTCGATATACCGCAAATAAATACGCTTCAAAACAGAAAAACAAGATATATCAAAAGGTTAAAGCCGATACGAAAAATGCGCGGGCATATAAAACGTAATAATATTATTATTGGCGTAATATTTTTCGATTTCCATCAAATGGTGGCTTTTATAGCCGTCGAGGATAAGGAAACGTTTGGAACCTTTCGTACGCGTCCGAATATGCTTGTCAAAATACTAAATTTATTCGAAACCCAATTTATTTGTTATCCAGCCATTTTTACTTAATGCGATTTTTTAATCGGCTGCTGGCAGTGGGTTATTGCAGTACCAAAACCCAAAATAATTTTTCCCGTTATAATAAATAACGGTATAGCCTAACTTTGGAAATTAACAACCTGGATAACTATTACCCATTCTTTATTCCCTTATTGCGCTTATTTAGGTTTTTTACGTTTTTCGGTACTGGTAACTACCATACCCGTTGCCATAAAAAGCCTTATTAAAAATTCAATCTCGTCGAAGTTGTAAATATCTTCTTTTACGATGCCGTATTTTGCGATTATAACCCGAACAAGCTCGAACTACTTGCGAAATGATTCTGGATTCTCGGATAGGACCCGTTGATAATCGATTTTCCGATTTAAACGCGTTTAAAGCTTTTTTTGCCGTTTAACAAAGTTCGACGCCCAGTTAATTCCAACGCGTTCCGTAACGCGCTAAGCTAGCAGTATATTAGCCATATTTTCAACGTGCTGAAGCCGGACAGGAAACGTTCGGGTATCTAGGTCAAGGATTCGGTCGATAATAGATTTTTTTTTCGGTCCGCGTCAATTTCCGCGAATTGGGAGCAACATCGGTTCGGGCGCATCTGCCGCTAAAACGGTGTCCTAAGGTCGAATATGAAACTTTATAGATAGAACTAAGCTTTCTGTAATTAAGTTTCGGGTCTTTTTTTTTAGCCTGAATAGCTAAGTTTATTCTTGCTTTTTTTGTAAGGCGCTCCATATTGTAGTTGTTGAGAAATGGGCAATTGAAGATGTGTTGTTGGAATAGTTAAAAAAGTGTCTCGCTCGCTTATGTGTCTCGCTCGCTTATGTGGTACGTTATACTGTTTATTTCGTTAATATGGCGAAATCGCATATTTCAAATAAAACGTAATTGCCGTAACCGAGGTTATATATAAAAGGATTATAAGTACGTGTTAACGGTATAAACGCGGTTATATTAGGACGTAACCGGGAAAATTTATACGAAGTTATTATGTAAAACGAAAAAATTTCGTTAAATTACGAATTTTATACACGTAAGTTATAAAGCGTACGATTAACGGTTTCGAAAGCAAACCAGTATCATATAGTAATTTTGTTTTATATTATCAGTGAAATTCAACAAATAAATTCGAATAACTTTATACCTTTCTTTACAGAGTAAACCGCATTTTTATTAACGTCGAAAGAAATCCGGAACCGAAAATAAACCGCACGACTTTTAAGTAACAAAACTACGACAATTCCGGACGAAGTTATATATAATACGGTATTTTCGTACGTACGGTAGTAATAATATAATGCTTAGTATATATACGTTTTATTATAGCCGGTAAATTTTGAAAGATAAAAGCTGGCGGTTTTTAAATTAATTTCGATTATATTGAGAATAATTCGGAAATAACGGTTTTGTTTGGCCGTTAAAGTACGTAAAATTTCGTCCGTTCATATACGTTTATATTTGAAAGTATACGTTTATGCGTAATTGTTTAATATAAAGTTGAATTTGTTATACGAATTTTCATCGAACCGGGTTACCGGGAAATCCGTAAACGAATAGATTCGGCTTTTGTTTGTAAGATTTTGTTCGGTAAGGTATAAATTATAATTTAAAAAAGGATCGATTAAATTTAAGAGGTAATAGGTATATAAGTTGGCACGGTAACGTAAATCTTTGTAAAGGTAGGTACGGAATTAGTTTTAAATGCGATAAAAATCGATAAGGTTATTTTCGGTTAAGGTAAAAATAAATAGTTTACGAAGCTGTATAGGTATGGACGATTTCCTTTATTTGTAAAATAGTTTGCGTTAATATTTATTATCGTTAAGCAAATTAAATTTTAAATAACGTGCCACACAAGCGAACTGGACACACAAGCAAGCTGGACACTTTTTGGCACCTCGCAACAATTAACCCAAATAACTCAACCACAACACATCGAATTGATTCCAGTCAATCGAATACTTCTTTGCTAACTGTCTCTACAGCTTCTGGACAAGTGCACGCATTATATCAAGGCTTGTTGCGGACGCCATATTGCCATTCCTTTCTGCCAACCTGCCCGCAACCGACCACCCTCCAACGCGTCCAAGCTAGTATTACCCCCATTTCGTACGACACAAAGCCGACCGACGAGATAACTATTCTCGACCGAATCCTTAACCCAAATACGCGAGCATTTGTTGTTCGGCTTTAATACGTTGAAGATATACGTCGGAGAACGTGTTATAGGACGCGTTGGAAGCGCGTTGGAAGAGCGTTGGGGGGTATGGAGGGTCCGTGCGGGGCGTTTCGCGGGGCGTTTCGCAGGGCGTCTCGCGGGGCGTGTGGCAGGGCGTATGGCAGGGCGTGTCGGGCTTGATTTTGCAATAACTCGAGACCTACGCAATTATACGATTAGAACAAACGTTTCCCAGAAAGATGAATATTTGCTATATCGGATGAACAAGTTCTTTTAGCCAGCAGAAAGGCTGTGGCAAAGAATTGCTGCTAATAGCTGCTGAAGTTGGGCGGTTGCGGGCGGGTTGGCAGGAAGGAATGGCAATATGGCATCCGCAACAAGCTTTGATATAATGCGTACACTTATCCAGAAGCTGTAGAGACAGTTAGCAAAGAAGTATTCGATTGATTGGAATCAATTCGGTGTGTTGTGGTTGAGTTATTTGGGTTGATTGTTGCGAGGTGCCAAAAAGTGTCCAGCTCGCTTGTGTGTCCAGCTCGCTTGTGTGTCCAGCTCGCTTGTGTGTCCAGCTCGCTTGTGTGTCCAGCTCGCTTGTGTGTCCAGCTCGCTTGTGTAGCACGTTAAGTTTTTTTAAAAGTTATATGAAGGTGTTTATTAATTGTACGGAAATATTCGAAAGAAATTACGTTAGGAACGGTGGTTAATAATAGGCGGAAGTAAAACCGTTTACTTGCCGAAAAGTAGACGAAAATTATATAACCGATAGCCGTATAATTTGTTTTACATACGCGTTACGTTTTTAATTTAGCATTTTATACGTACCGGGAGGGGAAGTTCTGGTATAGAATAAAACGGTACGGATCGTCGACATTTCGAACTGTATTATATAAAAATTATTTTTGCAAAGTTGTACAAAATGGTTTAAATTAAGAAGATAGTTTAAAAGTTTACGTATGTTAATTAAATATAATTGGGTTATTTTCGTTTAAATAGATTATAAGTTGTATAATTGTAAGATGCCGATTATGGATGTAAAAATAGTAAAAGTTTTAATATATTAACGCGGGCGAAATATAACGGCCGTTAAAGTATTATGTAATTTCGTTTACGGTTTCGTTCTTTCGTATTTAGCGGTATATTATTTTAAAAGTAATCCGGTTAACGCATCAGAAAAGCGAGCGAGCCAGATAAGCAAGCGAGCCGTTTTTTAACACCTTCCAAAAACAAATTCAAATACCTTAACAACAATATATCGCATTAATTCAAATTAATCGGATTCTTCTTTGGTAAACGTATTTATAACTTCTTTACAAGTACGCGTATTATTTCCGGGCTTGCCGTAGATGCCACACTTCCGCTTCTTGGTTTTAACCCTTTTACAGCGACCCCCTTTAATTGCTGTTGGCTGTCTTTTTTTTACTACCCCTTTTTTTTGGGCCAGAAAAGTTTGTTTCTTTTATATAGTAAGTATTCCTTCTTTTTGAAACGTTTGTTTTTGGTCCTGTGACGTTTGTTTAAGATATAATTCGTTTTGCGTAATTGGACAGCTTTTTCCCGAAGAAAAATATTTTCCTACAAAAGTAATAAGTTATTTTAAATTAAAAGATTAACCGATTTAGCCATTTTTGTTAACGAATTACCTTAATAGTTTTTAATCTTTCTTTATAAGTAACGTCCTTATTTCCTTACTTCCTTAATATTCCTAGGAGTTTTCGCGGGCGGGAAACGAATGGAACCGGCGGAGGTCAGTAGGGAGACGGTCGGCGTAGACACAATTGGAAGAACTTCCAATTCGGAAAGAACGTTATTAGGATCGAATGGAATAAAACCAGCTTTTGCAAATCTAGATTTAATATTGTTAAACGTTATAGCAGCTTAGAACGCGTCGTAAAGCCCGGCGAGAAAATCTTCCTTGGTAACGTAGGTATAATGGCGTCGTATTAGGTTTTCTATATACCGCGAATAAGCGGGTTTCAAAATAGAAAAACAAGATACATCAAAAGGTTAAAGCCGATACGAAAAATGCGCGGGTATATAAAAAGTAATAATGTTGTTATTAGCGTAATATTTTTCGAATTTTATCGAATAATGGCTTTCGTAGCCGACGAGGATAAGGAAATGTTTCGAACCTTTCATACGTGTTCGAATATGTTTATCAAAATACTGGATCTATTCGAAACCTAATTTATTTGTTCTCCAGCTATTATTACTTAATGCGATTCTCTAATGGGCTGTTAATAATAAATTATCGCGGTACTAAGATGTAAGGTAATTTTTCCCCGTTATGATAATAAATAACGGCATAACTTAACCTTAGAAATTAACAGCCTAAATAATTATAATCTATTTTCTATTTCCTTATTACGCTTATTTAAGTTTTTTACGTTTTTCGATAACGTGCTACACCATTGAACGGACCAAACCAGTGAGCGGACCAATATTCAACACCTCGCAACAACTAATCCAAATAACTCAACCACAACACATCAAATCAATTCCAATCAATCGAATACTTCTTTGCTAACTGTGTCTCCAGCTTCCTTCCAAATGTGCACATTATATCAAGGCTTGTTGCGGACGCTATGTTGCTATTACTTTCCTCCAACCTGCCCGCGACCGACTACCTTTTAACGCGTCCAAGCCAATATTACTCCCATTTCGTACGACCCAAAGTCAACCGACTAGATAACTATTCTCGACCGAATCCTTAATCCAAATACGAGAGCATTTCTTGTGCGGCTTTAATACGTTAAAGATATACGTCGAGAAACGCGTTGTAGGACGTATTAGAAGGCGCGTTGGGAGGCGCGTTAGAGCGCGTTGCGAGACGTCTCGCGGGGTGTGTGGCAGGGCGTATCTGGCTTGATTTCGTATTAACTCGATACCTACGTTAGTAAATGATCAAAACAAACGTTTCTTAGAAAGAGAAATACTTGTTATATAGGATGAACAAGTTCTTTTAGCTAGCAGAAAGGTCGTTGCAAAGAATTGCTGCTAACAGCTGCTGAAGTTGGTCGGTCGCGGTCGGCTTCGAAAAAAATAAATAGCAATCTGGCGTCCGTAATAAGCCTTAATATAATACGTGAATTTGTTTAAAAGCTGTAAAGATAGTTAGCAAAAAAGTATTCGATTGATTGAAATCGATTTAAAGTATTATGGTTGAGTAATTTGGATTAATTTTTGCGAGGTGTTAGATTTTGGTCCGTTTACTAGTTTGGTCTGTTTAATGGTGTGGTACGTTATTAGTAATTACTATGCCGTTATTATAAAAGGCCTTATTAAGAATTTAGTTTCGTCGAAGTTGTAAATATCCTTTTTATGATATCGTATTTTGCGATAATAACCCGAACAAATTCGAACTACTTACGAAATGTTTCTGGATTTTCGTACAGGACCCGTTAATAATCGATCTTCTGATTTAAACGCGTTTGAAGTTTTTTTTTACCGTTTAACAAAGTTCGACGTCTATTGAATTGGGACAGGGCTCATCGAAGTTGCTGTACGCAGAACATCTTGATCAGTGCTTGTGAAGATTGATGGGACTTCTTGACTATCTCTGGAGCCATTATGCTATATGAAACTGCATACAAGAGTTTGTCAGGTTAGCAGCAATATATAGACCATCGCTGACCTACTGCCATAGCCGAATAGATTGCTGAGATGCCCAGCGGTGAAGCAAATAGAAGTAGGCAGAAACTGTGGCTGCAATAGTACCTGCAGTGGCTGCTGCAGCAATAGCTGTACCCATTCCTGCACCCCACACCACTTCATTATTTAACCCCGACCCGTATTGTAACGCGTTGGGTAAGCAGTAAATTTGCTATATCTTTAACGTGCTAGAGCCGAACAAGAAAGGCTTGCGTATCTAAGTTAAGAATTCGGTCGAAAATGGATTTCTTTTCGGTCGGAGTTAATTTTCGCGAATTAAGAGCAATATTAGTTCGGGCGCGTCGACCGGAATATCGGGCTTTCAAAGTAAATTCGAGAATATCATATATAAAATGTAGCTTTCTAAAGCTAAGTTTTTAGTCTCCTTTTTTAACCTAGATAGCTAAGTTCATCCTAGCTTCTTTTGTAAGGCGTTCCATGTTGTAGTGTTGAGAAATTAGTGATTAAAGTTGGAAGGTTGTAAACTTGAAAAACTTGGCTCGCTCGCTCATCTGGCTCGCTCGCTTGTTTGATACGTTACCGTTTTTATAAATATATTTATACATATATTTTATAACACGTATAATAACGTATAATTTTATATTAATATAAGCCCAGTATTTTTTTAATAAAAAATAAGGAATAAAAATAATTTAACAGTTGTTTATACGGTGTTATACGGAACCGTATTCGTTTAATACCGTTCGTTCGATATTAAGGCCGGTATCCTATCAGCAGTACAAAAGATAATTATCTTTTTATACAACTGTCGTATCCGTAAAATCCTTAAAAAATATTTCGTATAAAAAAGTTCGTTTTCCGTCCGGAATGTATTTTTCGACGGATAAATAAATATAGTTATATACGGCAAATAAGGATTAATACGTTTATAAAGCTTATAAATTATCGAGTTTTCCATAGTTTTGTATAATTTTCCGTCCGGATTTTAATCGGACGTAAATACCTATACGCAAATAACGCGGTTAACGTTTTCCGGTAAAATTAACAGGTTTCGATTATTCGAATTTTAAAAAATAAGGTAATATATATGCGGAAATTTACGTTTTCTGTATTCGACGATCTAGATATATTCGAAATAACGGCCGCAATAAATTAATTACGTAACGTTCCGTACTAATGCTTAGATTTTATATAAAAAACCCGGTTAATAAAATCGGGTTGAATATCCGGGTTTTACGTAAAATATAATTTACGGATAATTTCGAGCTATTTTACGTTTATAAAAAAAATGACGAACAAAAACAGACGGCCCAAAGGTTATACGATGGTTATAAAATTTTAATAATAATATTGTATAAAACGTTAGCTTTTGGTATAGATAACGAGTAATACAGTTTATCGTTTAATTTTAAATAAATCCGTATTACTTCGATATAAAGCATTCCAGAAACTGGCGTATAAGGCCGCGTAAAACTTCGGCTGATTTATACAAATATATTTTAAATTTTCTTGTTGGACAGCTACTCAGATATCGACGACGTATTATTAAAATAATCGACCGAAAGCGAACGAAATATATTAATATTATTTACGCCCGAATAAAAAATACCGAAAATATTTCTGCAAAATAATTCTGAATTTTATACCATTAGTTACCGTTAATATTATTATTTTGTAAAAGCGTATTATATAACGTATAATTATACGGAAATATTAACGGATAAAATAATAAAATAACGTTCCACATATATAAGCGCCTTACTTTTTAGCACTTCGTAACAACAAACTTAAATTACTTAACTACAACATATCAAATCAATCCTAATCAATCGAATACTTTTTTGCTAACTGTATCTACAGCTTTTTTCTAAACGTGCATATCATATTAAAGCTTGTTACGGATGTCATATTGCCATTTTTTCCTGCCAACCCGCCTGCGACCGACTAGCCTTTAACGCGTCCAAGCTAATATTACCCCTATTTCGTACGACCTAAAGCCGACCGACTAGATAACTATTCTCGACCGAATCCTTAACTCAAATACGCGAGCATTTGTTGTCCGGCTTTAATACGTTGAAGATATACGTCGGAGAACGTGTTATAAGATGCGTTGAAAGCGCGTTGGGAGCGCGTTGGGCATGTTGGGGGTCCGTGCGGGGCGTTTTGCGGGGCGTTTTGCGGGGCATCTCGCGGGGCGTATGGCAGGGCGTGTTGGACTTGAATTGGCAATAATTCGAGATCTACGCAATTATACGATTAAAACAAACGTTTCCCAGAAAGAGCAATACTTGCTATATAGCATAAACAAGGTTTTTTAGCCAGCAGAAAGGTTGTGGCAAGGAATTGCTGGTAATGGTTGCTGAAGTTGGTCGGTTGTGGGCGGGTTAACAGGAAGAAATAGCAATATGGCGTCCGCAACAAGCTTTGATATAATGCGTGCACTTGTTCAAAAGCTGTAGATGTCAGATATAGGGGACATCAGTTGTGTTGTATTGGATGACTAGCTGCAGGCGCTCTAAAGCACGCACTCCTCATTTTATGGAGTCTAGTTACGGAACCTATATGTTCCGATCAGAGAGAGCCTTTCCGTATATGGGGTGCTAGCGCACCCCCTGCTAGCTGACATACCCCCTCAACGCCTCGACGCAGTCACGGCGTTAACTGTCACACTTTATCACTTCCTAAAGCCGCAGCGTTTTATTCCACCTCTCCTCCGGCGATCGAATCCTCCTAATTAGCTAATTACTTCTTTGAAATTATTTACAGGTTGTTCCTCTGCCGGTTAAGGGCTTCCGTAATATTTATTAATCCTAACTGCTTTTTAAAATACTTAAAAAGTTTTCGTAACAGGGCCTTAATTAATCCATCAACCAATATGTCGCCCGTAAACGTATAATTTACTTTAATTATATTCCTTTTTACGGCTTTTCGCAACCAGTAATTATATATATCCATATGTTACAAGTTCGTCTGTAATAAGGCAACGTCGGTATTAATAAGCCGAATAATCTGTCGATTATCGTACTATATATTTAACGGTCCAACATTTAAAATAACTCTTAATTTTTTAATTAGTCGAAAATTAAACAAAACTTTTTTTACAACTTACGCAAAAAATAATAATTCTGTTTTTATTATAAAAGTAATTATTATATTTTACTTATTTGCCTATTATCTTATTATTTTTCCGAATAACTTTATAACATAAATTTAAAAACTTTTTCGATCGATCGTATTATCCGTAAAAAAAACGTTGTTTTAAATATTTAACGAATCCTTATCCCCGAACTGTAACGTTAATATTTTAATCCCGATTAAGTATAATATAACCCGATCGGCAGCTTTATAATACGCGTCGTTAAGGTTTAAGTTAAATCGGGCAAATCGGGATACCGTAAAAATTATATCGGATCGCGTATTAATTATTACGTACAAAATAAAACCGATTTTCTTTTGGTATTTATTAATAAATTTTAAATAAGTTAAATTAAAATTCGGCATTACTTTAACGTTAATTATTAACGTATTTAAAAGGTTATTTAAACTTTTTTTTTAAAATTAAATTAATTAGTTTATTTATAAAGTTAAATTAAAAAAGTTAAAAAATTTTTTTAACTTTATTTTTAATTATTCCGATCTTTTAAAATTACTGTAAATTTTCGCCCTTTATAAAAGTATATTACTTTTTTATTTATTAAATTACTTAATTAATAAAGTTTTAATTTTTCTTGTAATATGCTATAATAATATCGTTTACGAAAAAAATAAATAAATACTTTTTAACGAATAAAATAATAAGGTTTATAACAAACGGGATTAAATCTTAAATTCTTAAACGTTTTAGTAAATTCCTTTTACCAAAACAAAAGTAATTCCCTTAATTTATATAATACTTTCTTAATTAAGAAAATCTTACTACGATACGGATATTTTAAGGGTATTTTTATATATACTTTATAAAATAAAATAACGTTAACAAAAACGTTTACCGCGTTATATTACTTAAGCTTTAAATCGAATTTAACCGTAATAACGATTAACGTTTTAAATAACCTTCTAACTAAAGTAAATACGTATATATTTCTATAAGCATTTTTTAATTATTAATCGCCCCGTACGACGAAACGTACTTTACATTTTTGCAACCAGTTATATTTATCGAATTTATAAATATAT
This sequence comes from Monosporascus sp. mg162, assembly GCA_004155945.1. NCBI lineage: Eukaryota > Fungi > Ascomycota > Sordariomycetes > Xylariales > Monosporascus > Monosporascus sp. mg162. The sequence continues at coordinate 5,282 of QJNY01000549.1, read as the reverse complement.
ACCTATATATATTTTAAAACTTATTTCTTTTTAGCAAAAAATTAATTAATTACTTTTTAAAACTGCATTTTTTTATAACTTTATAAATAAGTTTTTTCGGTTTTACGAAATAATTTCCTTAACGGATATATATTTAGCTTTTTATAACTTTGCGGTAATAACGGTAAATCGCGTTTATATACCCGGTTTCGTCACTTAAGGATTTTATATATCTTTATATCGAAACTTTTCCGATTAAGGTAACGCGTATTTCGGCTAATTATTTTTCCTAAATTTTCGCAGCTTACCGGCCGATTATCGATCGTATTAACAAAATAAGTTAATCGTTTTACGTTAAACGCGGCTTCTTATATTCTGTAATCGTACCGATAATTATCTTTTCGATATAAAACGTACGGGAAACTTACGTTTATAACCCTTAAAATACCTTCGTTTTTTACTATTACTTTAAGTTAAATAAAACGATAAAAATTTAAAGTTACTTTTATTACTTCCGTTAACGTATTAATCGTAACAATTATTAAAGTAAACGCTAGTAAAAATAATAAACCAAAGGACGGAAATAATTCGAACATAACGGTCGTATAAAAGTAATTAATCTTATATAAGCAGGCTTATTTTTCTTTATTCCGTACGTTTTGTACGTTTATACCACTTTAAAGCTACCCTTTTTATTTAACCGGTAACTAAATTATTCCGCTTAAATTTTCGTTTTTTTCTTATATTTGTATATTTAAATAATTTAAGCCTTAATTAAATAATTTTACCTATTGCAATAATTTTTATAAATTTTTTTTTATAACGTATAAAAAGTTATTTTTTAAATCTTTAATATTACCTAAAAAGGTAACCTTTTCGTTAAATAATACGTTTCGAATAATAATAACCTTATTAATTAATAAGTTCCAAATCTCGTAAATATTCGTAAATCGGTAGCCGACGAAAAACCCAATTTATGCTTTAAAGTTTAGTTTCTGAAATTTCTGTTTTTTCTTTATAACGGCAGCTATCATAACATAAGCCATACAGCCATATACTTGCAAGTAGGCCTATTAAAGCTTCCGATCAAGTATTATAACGCCGTTCCTATACGTTAAGTAAATATAATAAACCTCGTATAAGTTTTGCCAAAAAAGTGCGTATTTAAGGGTACAGTTATATAAATATACTGCCGCTTTAAAGATATATACGATCAGAAACGAAGGTAACTTAACGCCACTTCGTATTGCAATCGCTTTTTCCTTAATTATATCCTTTAAGCGTTTTGCACCCCCGTTCTGGGCCTAGGTATGCGGTATTAAAAGCTTAAATCTAATACTAAAAAAAGGCAATTAAAGCATATTTCGAAGCTGGTAATTTTTCAAAATCTCGTTATCGTATTCGAATATTTATGGAAAAACCTTATCCTAATCTTCAAAACTTTTAGGATATATCGGAACGCTATAATTAATATATTTTACTTTCGATTTTTCAAATAAATATTTTAAATATATCTTAAGTACCTATCAATAGCGAACATAACGTATTTATATCCTTCAAGGTCTTCTTCGAAATTTATAAAGTCGATAGCAATTCGCTGTCCTAATCGGAAGGCTTCCTCCCTCGGCTTGCGGCGTATTTACCTCTTGGCTTTCGCTTTACCACATACTTGGCATTCGACTATTATAAAACCCTTTAAACGAACTCCCCTTATATAGGATTACAACTAAACGATTACTTCGGGCCCTAGGTATTTTAATCTTAGGTACCATATCGTACCGTTACCGATTCGTAATAATCTCGCTATATATAAGTTAACGTTTCGTTTATAAGCTACAAAAGTTACATAAGTAACTATTACGCTAATATCTTCGATAACGAACTAATTAAACCTGTTTATTAGTATAACAACCATTTAATCATATTTATTTCGAATAAAATTGTTAATTCCCCGGTTATCCTACCAATATCCCTTTTTTCGGAGCTGCCGGAAAAATACCAAGTTGCATGCAAAATCCTCGCAATGGGCCACGTCATATAAACGCAGCGCTTTAAGGCCTTTAAGGCTTCAAAGCAATATATTTACTTCTCCATATCCTTTAATCGGAACGAAACTGTTCTTTACGTACATACCGTCGCCTTGGATCGTCGTCTTATAATTTAGGAACCTATTAATTAGATTAAAGATATATATAGTAAACCCTAAATCCAAAATGGCCGAATTTCTTAAGGGGTAAAACGCGACGCTTATCGCATTACGTTGATCAGAAATTAAGAAGCATACTAATACTTATCTTACTCCCTTTAGGAATTAATTTATCTTTTAAATAATTGGTTTTTCCATAATCTTCGACAGACGGTCAATCGTTTCCGTTAAGGATTAATCGGAAACAATCCGGTCCTGGACCAATATTAAAACTCCCTTATTAAGCTTAAATTCTGTTAAAGCTTTGTTAAGGAACGCGTAATAGCATTAAGGTAACGTATGCCCAGAATTTAGGCACGTTTGCACCGAATCCTTTATGCGTTTAACTTTTAACGCTTCCGTTTATTGCTATTACTGTTTCGGCTTGCTTAAAAACCTTTACGACTACTTCGTTTCGGCCCTTTAATAAAGGTCCTACTACGTAGTTAATTATTAATATCCTTGATCTTTTCCTAATTAAGATCGTCCTAACTAAAAAGATTTACTAGGGCTTTATAAAAAGTCGAAAACGCTACCTTAACGTTTCTTGCTAATGTAACGAACCTGTCACACAACCACCTGGAAGTATAAGCAGTATCCGAAAGGGGTTCTTGATTTGCAGGTAATAATAAGGCGAAAAATAATTTAATAATCTGTTCGTTAAAGAAATTTACGGACTCTTTCCTTAATCGAAAAACGTTACCTTTAATTAAAAACTTAAATTAATAGCTAAGGAGCGAAACTAAGTAAGTGTTATTTATAAAAGAAACCCATCCATTATATATCCTTTAGGTTTTTATAAGTATGTCGTAAATCTGCTGGATCTGTATAATCTGGTCCAAATCCATCAAATCTTCCAGATCACATCGAAATGCCAAGATATCCATCTCCGAAGTTTAACCGTAAGGTGTCCTTACCCAGATAGGGAAAGCAGGTTTTAATTCGTAATACTATTTTCCTTTTCCCAAAATCTTTGTCCCAAAGATAAAACGGTAAGAAATTTTCCGAAGTTTAACTTTTTAAACTTTTTCAGCTAATCTTTTAACATGTCAAATTACACGCAGAAAAAAAAAAACCCCCGTTTGGGTTAACGAAACTCTAGGAATACCCGTACCGATTTAATTAAAAGCTTTAATACGGAAGGTTTTTTATGTTCCAACTATATCCGTTTCGAAGAAACCGATTATTTTTTTGCAGTCGAATTCTTAAATTGCAGCTGCTATATCCGTCGCCAGCGTTCTTTTTGTAACGTTTTGATTATAAATTCGTTAAAAAAAGTAAATAAAATGCGATTTCGCTTAAAAAAAAACAGCGAAAACTTAAAGATAAATTTTTGGCCTATAAGAAAACGACGGAAAAAAAACGAAAGAATTCATTAAGAAATTAAAACGTTTACGTCTTTAACAAAACCTTTTCAAAAAAAGGGCTTTAAAAATATTAAAAGAAAATTTAAAATTAAATTAATTAAAAAAAAAAAAAAGCGGAAAAAGAATAACGTCGCATAAAAGCAAAACAAGCTCGGTTTGCTTCCGAAATTAATACCATAACGGAAATATCGCTTTTTTTCGATTAGGACGCCGAAAAGCTGGATTTAAGTATTAAGCCGTTATTTCCTGCAACTTTGGCCGCGTTAAAGTCGGTTGGTTAAGATTTTAGCAATAAAACGTTTTAACCAGGTTTTCCGCATTCGTTAAGTGCTTAAAAGGTTTCCAAGTATTTTTTTCGTATAAATAATCTTTCTATTTAATCAAATATTAGACCTTGTTTTTAATTACCCTAAAGTCCAATATTCGTTTAACTTTGTACTTTTCGTCGTCCTTTTCGACTTTGAAACTGGTTTCTAACGGGGCGTTCTTAGGTATTAGTTTAAACAAAGAAATATAGAAAATAAGGTATATTTTTATCGTTTTAAATAATAACAATCGGTAATTAATTTTAAAAATAACTTTATCGATTTTAAACGAACTAAGCTTTTTAAAATTAAGCTTATTATTAAGTCTTTTTGTTTTGATTTGGGAAATGTTCGAAATTACGTTTTGTTTTTAGCGTAACAAATAAACCTTATTTCCTTTTAATAAAATTAATCCTTTAGTTTTTTTCTTATTATAATATTAAGTTATTTTTTGTTAAAAAATCGTAACTTATTTTATAAACGGATTTATATTGTCTGGATTTTAATTATTACCGTTTTTGCTTAAAAAGCTTTCGCAGTTAATTTTAGAACTTCGTTTAATAACTATTTTAACCGTTAAGTTTCTGCTTAATAACTATATACTGCTATATAAGAAAAAATACCCATATTTTCGTTAACAAATATGTTATAAATTATTCAAGCCAATAAAAAAAGTTTAACCTAATTATCCTGTTAATAATTAATGTAATTTCTTAAATACTGCTTTAATATTTAATTTAAACGTTTTATTTATTTATCTGTTTATAGGTAATATGTTATGAAAAATTTAAACTTAACTTTTATTTACTTAAAAAAATTAATACCAAATTTTAATATAAAAAGCTTATTTCTGTTTAAAATATTTCTTTTTAATATCCCATACTTATCGAAGTAATATCAGATAAAGGCGTAAGTTAGTTATTTTGCCGTTACGTTTTTTTTAAAAGGTAAAAAGTATTTATATTTAGTGAATTTATTAACGATTACTTATATTCCATTATATTAAACTTTAATAACGGGGTTTTTTGATAAAGGTAAACCGGTAATAAAATTTTAAATAATAGTATTTTAAGCTTTTTCTGGAATATCTATAAGCTGTAAAAGTCCATAAGGTTTATATCGAACTGCTTTTGTTTTATTGCAAATATTGTAATTTTTAATTACTTATTTAATAATTCGTCGAAATTATGGAAAATCGTATTTTTCTTATAATCGTTTAGTAGTTTTAAAAATATTTTAATATTTATATAACGGATCTTTATAAAATTCCTTAACGAATTACTTTTGTTAATTTCGAGGAATATAGATTTTGCTACTGAGTCATATTGACCCTGCCGAACCGTGGAGCCAGCGGGCATAAGGTTCACCAGGGTCGAAGCTTATCGGCAACTACGCATCAGTCGGCTTCAAAGTGAGGCTCTATGGGACTGAGGTATCAATCTATCC